>APFE030025177.1:95536-150574 GCA_000404065.3 Pinus taeda | reverse complement strand
CTAGATCTTGGTGACTATGTTAATTATCTTTCAGGAAAACAGGTGCATTATGGGAATCGTAACTTCATATATTTGCTAGTAGTTATAATTTAATGAGCGAAAAGTTCTTTGATTTAACTATCATTCATCACTTCCTTCATTTATTGTTATGATTAAAACTGTAATGTGTTCACAAGCACTAAGATGTAAAGGAACACATGTAAGGATGTAAGAGTAAATATATTAAGGATTCATTTGAAATTCATGTTATGTGGGTGGGGTAGATTGCATCAAAGATTGCAACTCTGATAGATAGAATAATACTCTTGTCTGCACTAGCAAATTAATGCCCCATTGACTAAATATTTAATAATGTTAACAAGCCACTTGATTACTACATATATTGTTGTTACAAGCGTATTTTCCTCAATGACTCTATTTAGTGGTTCAACTATTACCTTTCCACTCATTTTTTATTTTTCTAATGAATATCTTCTATAGCAACTGGAAAATGAGATATATGCAAAAAAAACATATTTACTATCTAGCTATATTTTGCTTCTTGTTATGAAGGAAGCGTAATAATTGTCTTGAAATCATGGTGGATATATGATCTCAAGAGGAAAAAAGTTATGGTAATTACTCCTCTTTAGAGAAAAATGCATAGATGATAGTCTCTAAACATATTAGGTCTTAAGGTTTTATAATAGAAAGATGCAATAAATGTTGGGAAGTTTGTTGTAGTGTATTGACAAGATTAATTCCAAATGGTTTATGGATTAGGCTTTAGAATATTTTCTCTTATAAATAACGAAGTTTCTGAAATGTTAAAGAGAGGTCCTTCATGTTGTGAGGATAAGTGGATGCACCAAATTGATGAGAGATTTTCTTGTATAACAACTGTCTTTTGGTGGTTCAGGTTCCTCTCTGTATGAGAATTGAAGTGACCAATTTGGAGTCTCACATTATAAATGTAGTCCTTTGTATGGTTTTTCACACATTGGAAGATAATGCATTTTTCCTTATTGGCGATTTTCTCTTCTCTAACCTTGGCGTCCACCTTTTGTGTTGTTGTTTCATTATTAGTGTGTTATGCATCTAAGTGTAGGGTTCATATTGGCATTTATTTATGCAATGTTCTTTATTTTTTACATTTTTTTAATGCGATATAATAGCCATGGTTTTTGGTTATGCCTTTTTCCCTATCACGATGAAAAAATGGGAATTATGACCCCCACATAAGAGTTGTTAAGGCAGTGTGTTTGTTGTTGGCGAGACAATTGAATTTAAAAGTTTAGGTATGGCGGGTATCCATGTATTCTTGTAGATGTGTAATGTTTTTTTCATCCCTTCCTGATTGATTGATACTCAATTGGAGTACTATGTAGCAAGCTAGATGGAAGAATAAAAACATATGATGTCTTGTAACATATAGAAATTTATAAAACAATGTATTTTTTAATGCAGAGATGAAGATAGGGCCTCTCTAGATGTATTCCGTAATTAATATTTATAGATTGTTTATAGGTGAGATACTATCATTTGAATCTTTATGGTGGAATTCATGGGCATGCAGATGAGAAAGGATTCTAGCAAAAAGGCTTTTTATTACTGCTTCAAAATGTTGCATTGGATACATCTTTATGGGAATGGTCGCCCCAAAGGGAAATTGAACCAAAACCACATATAGAGTTTCTTCATATTTCCAATGTTTTCCTAATCATTTATACATACATAATAAAATAGAAACTGTGAAGTCTAATGTTAAAATAGGGGCTTAAAAAAGGGTCGACTTTGAGCTCTAAAGCTCTTTACATTAAACCAAAACTCTGAGTCACTAGTCATAATCTTTTTTGTTTGCAAATGGATTCACAATATATTAATAGAAAAATGTACATAGAATATAGAGTAGTGGTCTTGGGGAGTATTTTCCCATCACCCATCAAAATATTTTTCCCTTGAGAGGTGAAATCAGAAAAACTTGTGCATAAATTGCAATTCAAAACCATTACATAGCATGAGAAAGAAAAACAAGATTTGTAGGTTATGGTGGAACAAAGCCACTAATTAACAAACAGTAGAAGAATAGTCATGGAACCAAAACAAACTATGCTAATGAAAACCATAGGAAGCTTAATTCAAATTATAGATCTGTAGGCTATGATGGACATTAGAGAAATTTTGAGGTCTAAAATGGGCCTCCTAGGGAATATTATAAAACAATAGTGGAAACAATAAAATAAGATTAGATTACCTCATGAAGTTTTCGTGGGAAAAAAAAAAAAAAACTACTTTTTAAACTCGTATTTCAACTTATCTCCCTCTGATTTTACTCAAATTTCGAGAAAGAGCACTCTTTGGAAGCGGAATTTAATTTTGCATGCAAGGAGTAACCATGTTGCATACTTTTGATGGACCCTACTACACAAAAAATATGAAATACATGAAAAAATGTGATCACAATAAAAAAATTTCATGTATTTCACTTTTTTCGTTTAGTAAGGTCCATCCAAAGTATGCAACATGGGTACTCCTTGGATGAAAAATTAAATTATGCTTCCAATGAGTGCTTATGCTCGAAATTTGAGTAAAATCATAGGGAGATAAGTTGAAAATACAAGTTGAATCATCCCCCATAGTTGACATCATCATATTGAATCGTATTGGTTCTTATAATGTTGATTTTTGTTGCACATTTTTGTTTTGAGGCCCATTTTTTTACCTCAAAATTTATTTAATGACAAAGCCACTAATTAAAAAATAGTAGAATAATAGCCATGATGCCAAAACAAACTATGCTAATGAAAATCATAAGAAGCTTAATTGGTGTTGTGAGACCTGTACAAATGTTGAACTATTGTAATTATGCTCGACAATCACTAGAAAGGCTAGAAGTGACCTCTTTTGTTGGTTTTCCCTCAATAATGTAGCACTCATGTAGAATGGGGCACAGAGGAGAGAGCGTAGTGACCATTGCCTGAGATGTTATCAGTGGCAGTGCTGCTTTAGAATGTCTACAAGCAGGGGAGGAATGGCCACCAGAAGCCATGAAGGTGAAGGGAGATGCAAATCCTAGGGGAAGGGAGGCAGATGTCGAGGGAGCAGGGGAGGAGGGGAAGGGAATTTCAGGAGGGAAATCTATGCCAAGGTCTTGGGAGAGATGATGGGGGGATGATGTGGGATGGTTGTTGAAGGCTGAGAGATCAACAATCTAGAGATTTTCATGGGATTTTTCCCTTTCCTATTCCAATAGATAGTGGTCAAGAAGGTTGCAAAGTTCCTAGAGCGTGTTTTTCCATGGAAGACCTCCTCAACTTCAAGTTTGAAGACCTAACGTCATATGTCGGTCATAATGGAATTATCAAACAATTCACATTCCTTATTCTCGACAAGGTTGGTTGGCAGATGCCCTCTTCCCATGCCACAACTTGCTCAAAGGCCTCTTCCTAGTTCATGGCTAATGGTAAAGAAAATGGATTCAGAGGGCTAGGATGGAGGCACAAGAGTCATTGTGGATGCTAGAGCTGAGCAGGTAGGTGGGAGAGGCAAAGTACTGAACAAGGGATCTAGAGGAAGAAAATACCAAATGGTCGACATGGTGTGGGGAGTAAATAAGCCTAGAGGGATGAGCATACAAGAAATGAAACCAAGCGTGCGGAGATGCTACTAGAGGCTAGACTTAATGTTTTTAATGAGCATCAATGGCAGGATTTGACATGGAATGAATGTTGGTTGCTAGATGGAGGGTTTCATCAGTCTACTGTGGTAATGGTTCCACAATTGACCTTCACTATGTGTCATCGAGAGCAGGGTGGTGCTATCACAAATATGCCAATTCCAATATGTGTATTGCAATAAGATGAATTTTAGAGTTTGCAAAGATGAAGCAGAGCTCTGAGCACTGCCATAATGAACTTAAGAGTTGTCTCATTACCAAAGTTGAATACTAACTAGGAAAATAATTGCTTATCTCGAAATTTCCCTCTTTGAAGTTGTAAATATATTGAATTAGAGAAGCTGACGAAAAGTGATGAAGTAGATTGAGGCTTGTGAAGGCCTTACCAGCAACATGAAGTCGAATGGCCAATTTATGGTACCTACCAATATAGAAAATGGAGGAGTGTGGGGGAGGCTAGAAGCGGAGCCAATGCTAAGACACATTAACCAATGCTAGGATTTCCAAATGATGCTCATAATTGGGCCAAATAGTGGGTGTGTTGAAAGTAAAATAATTATGGGCATAGTGACTGTAGAACGAATGAATCATAACCATCCTTTTTAGTAATGGACCATGAGCCAGTGGAAAATATATAATGGTACCAAAGTATAAACAAGTTTTGGCACTGATGCAAGCTTCATCCTTCGTAGGGACAGAATATTGTACTTTGACATCTTGTATCATAATGGTCGTACAAGAAAAATGAAGTTCACAGTACATGAGAGCCATCAAGGTAAGTGATGCAAGGATCAAGTCATTATTACGCTGGGCGCGTCAGCTTGTTAATGAAATGTACAGGCATAATATTTAATGTATGTTGGTTATTATCATTTGTGATTTTCTTCTGACAGGAATCGATTTTATACACCTATCGTCGGGGATTTAAGATACTAGATAACTTATGAAGAAATTGTTGGAATTTTGATACAAATTTAAAGGTAGTCAAGGTTGCGACCTATGTGTCTACATGCACATGCCCTATTATATTTTTTAAATTGTATGTAGTCAAGGTTGTGGCCTATGTGTTTGTATGCATGTGCCTATTATGTTTTTTAAATTGTATGACATCAAGAAAAGGCATTCACATTGATAAATAAAGATGCAAGGACACTGCTACCAAATGAGATTTCATGCTTACAGGAAGACTTTAGGATTGATTTGAACTATATATATGCATCACAATGTTGTTAAAAAATACCTATACTTATTTAAGGTTAAGGCCATTACAATCTCCATTAATTCTAGCTTGAGTTGCGGGTACAAAACTATACTCAAAGAAACCGAGTTCCATAGTGGTTGAAAGGATGTTATCCCTGGGAAAATTTTGACTATCTTGTGCATTCGTGCATGCAACCGTCTCTTCTTCTCTAGGATCGAGGAATTTTTCCCACATTTGAACACCTTTAATAGTGGATTTGACATTCCAAAATGTCATAGGCCCTTTGAAACATGACATTCTCTATCTAGATTTCTACACAAACATGATTGCCCTAATCAATAGAAGGTTGCCACCTGAATGCGAGCATTATTTCTCATGATTTATTGATATGTCCCTTCATTAACCTCAGGGTGCAAAAAACCATTGTTCATCGAAAATGTGATAGAGATGAAACTCATCTCAAGTCCGCCTCCAAACATAGTCGGTCTCACTTGCGACGAATGACATTTGTAGTCACAATAACTATGCCTTAGAAATCATAAGTTTCAATTATGACTCATGACAAATATTTCATTGTAATTTCGATGAACACGGGCATGAAATATAAAAAAATGACATTTTTCTTTACCTTTTTTACAGTATGGGCTACACCATCAGACTATGTCATCACAATTTAGTCCTATATGTAGTAGTGCCTACTTATTTGAAATACACATAGTGATAAGCTTTGCTCCTTGTGAAACAACATCCCAATATAGAAGTCAAAATTTTGATACCACATCCTTGGAGATTTTTTTAACCCATACACGGAATTTTTTTCTTGAAAACCAACTCTTTCTTACCTTTCACCATAAAATCGCTTTGTTGTTTCATGTAGATTTACTTTTCAAGACCCTTGTGTAGGATTGTTGTCTTCACATCCATCTATTCTGCTTCAAGCTTAAAAGTAGTAACAATATATAAAATAAATCCAATAGAATTTACTAAGCAATAGGAGATTAAAATTTTCACTAAAGTAAATTCCCTCTAGCTGAGAGTAACCTTTTACTAATAACCAATCATTTTATATCTTCACTATACATTTTGTATTCAACTTCTTCTTAAACAGCCATTTGAAACCAACGATATTTTTCCAATTAGAAAATCAAATAGATCCCAACCCTTAATCATTTTTAGGGATGTCGTTTCCTTAACCTTGGCCTTTTTCCAAAGTTTTCCATCATCTAAATTAATTGCCTCCCTAATAGCTCTAGAATAATTTTCCTCTACTTAGTTAGATTCTTCGTCTTGCAACTTGAACTCCACTACCTCTATTTTCTTTTCCATTGGTGGAACTTCCTATCTGAAAATATCTTCTGCCTCTATAAAGACAACATATCAACTATAAACAGCCTTCTTAGTTTATGGGTTCCAAATCTTATAACTTTTTGAACCATATTCATACCCAATAAAGATGCATTTTTCAACTTTATTGTCTAGTTCATTCCCATTTTCCTTGGGAACAAGTATACAAGAATCATAATAAAAAAATCTGAGATATTTAAGAGAGGGGTTCTTACCATTACATGCCTTGTATGGAGTCTTTTCAACCAACTTTGATGAGGATTATTGGTCTACTAGGTGACACATAGTATCCATTGCCTCTACCCAAAATTCATGTCCTAACCCCACACCATTGGTCATGCTCCTTGATTTTCCCATAAGTTTCATGTTCATTCTTTATACAACCCTATTCTATCCAAGTGTGTGTGGGCTATTCTTTTGCCTTGTTATACGAAATTTCTTATATAATTCCTCAAACTCATTCCTGCAAAACTCTCCACCATTTTTTGTCGTCAACATTTTGATTTTCTTCTCTATTTGATTCTCCACAAAATCCTTTAACTATATAAATTTACCAAATACATCACAGTTCTTTTGGAGAAAACAAATCCATTTATTCTTGGAGGAATCATCTATGAACGAGATATAGTACACATATTTTCCCAGTTATGGAATATGCATAGGTATAAACACATCACCATGTACTAACTCTAAAATTCCCTTAGCTTTTGTAGCACCTATTGAAAATCTTACCCCATTTTATTTAGCATAAATGGATTGTTCATAGTAATCAATATCTATAGAGCAATCTAACATGCCTTCAACCATACCTTTACCATGTAGTTCTAAAAGGTCATTCTCTCTAATATTCCCCAATCTTTGATGCCACAACATAATATTTTTTTCTAGAGATAATATCGGTTTGACTTCTTCATTTCCACCCTCGGGAATAATGGAATTTTTATGCCCATCATTAACAGTTCTTCCCACCAACTTGTACAAAATTCTAGTATGAACTCCCCTCAGCAAAAAACTGCTCCTCGAACCATCTTATAGGTTTCCTTTCCAAACACAATAGTTACACTTGCATCACTCATATTTCTTATAGATATCATGTTTCTAGATAGTCCTAGAATGTGTAGAACACCAAGAAGTGTTCTAAACCTTCGATCCTTGAGCATCAAATTGAATTTTCCTTGTCCTATTATCTTGTTTTCTGAGTCATATCCAAGGAAAATGTCACCTCCATCATACATGTCATAATTGTAAAACCACTCCCTATGGGGAGTCATATGAAAGGATAACATAATTCAATGAACCATACATCATTATATGCATGTGTGCCTGAAGAATCCAAGTACACATCTCTCATTCATCTAAGGAGTTATTCTCTTCTTTGTAGGGGCATTCATTTAATCCCTCCCTCTCTCAATGCTTTTAGATCTACAATTCTTCCTGAAATGCCACTTATTTTCCACATTTCCAGCATTTCTTTACAACTTTTTTTGGAGATTTAGATCTCTCACTTGAGGAATTATTTTTATGAGTATCATGTGAACGTCGTGTTATAGATTAGTTATATGTTCTCTTAATTTCCATGTTTTTCTCCCTCATCTTCTTTGATGACACGAAATGAGAGAATGTCATCTAAAATTAAAGAAGTTGCATTACCACTTATGGCCACAACCAGATTATCCCATGATTTAGGTAAAGGGAATAGTAAAATGAAACACTTGTCATCACCAAATATCTGAACATCAACAAACAATAACTGACTCACCATAATATTGAAGGCATTGATATGTTTCATTCATTCTAACATTGTACAACTTCTTCCATAGAAAAGTTTTTTAATAGGGAATTAGACTGATACAAAGCCCCCAACTTATCCCATAATGACTTGTTTGTAGCTTAAACTAAAACATTTAGGAATATTAAATATGAGAGATACAATCAAGTTATGCTCTTTTCCTTCCAATCCAATGTTTTCTAGTCTTTTATTGACATTCTCGAAGGTGTAGCACTTGGATTTATAGTGACCCATTGATCCTAATCTACCAAAATATCTTCCATATTGAGCTTCCATAGTTCAAAGATTTTACAATTAAATTTGTTGATCTCTATTTTCAAACTAATTTCCATTATTTTCTAGGACAAGAATCACCACCTCGGAGCTCCCACTGCAACAAGGTTTATCACAGACCTAAGATAAATGATCCTCTAGCCACAAAGACATCCCCCTATAACTAATAAATTATCTAATACAAAATGTAAGTTTTAAAACTTTTACATTAATGTAATGCACACTCATTCTTTATAGATAGAAAATTAAACAACAACAATCACACATAATACATAGAGATTTAGCTTAGAAGCCCAAACTAGGAAAATCAACAATTTTTTTAGAGTCACACATTTATTTATTTTTATCATCAATCAACTTCATTGTTTACAATACAATTTATAAGATCCCACAACATCCAAAACCCCTAATCCATTGACCTAGATTAGATTACAACCTTAATTCATTAATTAGCATTAGAAAACCGTGGGTCAAAATACCATGCATCACAAAGCCGCCAAAAGCAAAAAATGTGTGCCCAAAACCACCAAAAACAACACACAACCAACAATATAACATATATGACACATAACAAGACCATGGGGGTAGATCAATTGGTGATTGTTGTGTCATAAAGTATGTTGCAAACTATGATATTAATTGTTCAAATTCCCCCTTGGGTCAAGTTATCGGTCAATTAAATTATGCTTTAAATTACATTACATTAAATTATTGATATAGGTTTGTAAAAATTTAACAAGTATACACCAAAGTATATGGTGGGATTTTAGCTTCTAATTCTACCATAAATTAATTGACATGAAAGAAAGTATCACATTATGAAAGCAATGGAAATATTAATTTAAGGAAGCAAATAAATACTTATTCTATGAAAGCATTGAAATTTGATCTAGAAAGTAGAGATTTATTCTAAGTATGTAAATCTTATTTTAGGAAAGCATGTAAAGTTATTCTACGAAAGCATGTAAATATTATCTACGAAAGTGTATAAATCTATTCTAGAAAAGCAAGGAAATTTAATCTATGGAAGCATATAAATATATTATAAGAAAGCGTATAAATCTATTTTAAGAAAGCATGTAATATTGATTTATGAAAACATGAAAATTAATCTATAAAAGCATACAAAATTACTCTATGAAAACTTGTAAATCTTGATCTATAAAAACATATGAATGAAATAAAATCCAATAATGATTTTGAAAATCTGAAATCTTCAATGCAAGAATAGAAATGATCTAAATGTAAATTTTTAGTGCTTTTCAAGCGCTTGTTCATGATATGTAAAGCAATAGAGCAAAAATTAGAAATCGTAAGCTCATAAAACAATGTTGTAATAAAAAGGAGTACTCGATATAAATACAAAGCATAAAAATGTATACGGAAATGAATGAATTACAAGATAGTAAGAGATTTATACTACAAAATGATGTCATGCATCCACAAGGGGGCCCTCTAGGTGATCACACGAGCGTTAGAAAAACACATGAACCTACTCTCTAAGCGATCTCAATTACTCATGAATGTGTAATGGAAGAAAAGGATTAATTTTTTGAGATGGTCGTTGGTCCCTATTCCTCCTTATCCGTCACTAGGATGCACAAAGGTGGGCATTGGAGCCATTTGTTGACAAAGAGCGAGTGGGATTGTATGTGTCCCTCGTTCAAATATAGTATTTTTGAAATAACAAATTTCAGAATTAAAATGCTACAGATCAGAATAAATATGGTGACTAAGTGTTCTACTGCTAATTTTCATATTCAAATTCCTATGACTCGCTTATGACTCAGCGAGTACATACAAACATGTAATTTATTAATATGCTATTCTTCAGCACTATTTGATTCCATGAAGATATCATGCTGACCTGATGATGTTTATTCTTTGATGTAATAGTCCTCATATACTTTGAATCTATGTTATTCCACGTGATGAGTTGAACACAACTTTGACTTTGCCATAGTGATGATTCAGTCACTTCTTTGATGCACCAGATAGGTGATTCACCATCCTTTCATCTTTTGCCACATGTTTGTATGTTTTTTTTTACTTCATTTCTTTAGGAGATGTGCTAACCATTAAATACGATACAATTTGACCAGATAGATACAAAATTTGTCAATTTTTGCAATGTTCACAAATTGGCTTGTTTTTATAAAGAAAAGCACATAAAATTGTAGAATAATGAACTCATTACTTATGTGTAACCTTGTGCAGTTTAGTTGGAAAATGTTCATATAGAGTGTGACAAAATTATACATAACGGATGATTATGAAGGTTCATATAAGATAAATATAGTCAAAACTAATATAGGAGGTTGAAAACAAAATGCCAATTTTGGACCCATCATTCCCCCATATTTAAGATGTTACATTTTCGCATGCACTTTTGACAAAATTGCAAAAAATTGTCATCTTCCAGATTTAAAGTATGGTCTCAGATGCCTATATGAGAATGTAAGATTTGTTTTGGGTGCCTTTCCTTTTCATTGCAAAGGACCATCTCGGCTTCCTCGTTAGTGTCTTTTCTTTCAAACTTTTAATCTTTAATTGTAGTGCCTTGTTAGCCTTCTTGAGCTTGGAATTTTTATTGTATTAATGATACATCCTTCTAAGCATCTTATTTTTCTCTTTAAGGATTTCATTCTTTATTTTGATATGTCTATCTAAAAATTCAAGCTCCACTATCTCTTATTTTAATGCTTTTATTATATCCTCTTCCATAGGAATGTCAAAAGGAAAATCAAACATTACAAAACCATGAATTGGAGATGATGCTATATCCTTATCAAGAGAAAATTTAGGAAAATGAGAACAAACTTGTACCTTTTCATTTTGTGCCTCCTATTCTAGGGAATTGATGTAATCATAGACTTGTTGTTGAACCCTGTCAAACTTTAGGATTTCTCTTCCTAGATTTCTTGGTGATGATTCAGGCTTTAATACTTCTGAGACTTTCATTATTTTTGGTGAAACAGGGATATTCTCATTTTTCTATTTCAGCATACTTCTAGTTACCCTCTTGTACCTATTTTTTCTTTCCAAATTATTTACTGCTTTCAAATTTTTCCTTTTAATACCCATTTTCTCTGGATTATTTCTAATAGCAACACCATACTCTATCTGTTATGGGGTTTTGTCATCTTCCATTGTCAATTTCCTTCTTGATTTTAAAATTATCTCTCTCTGAACCTTAGTTTTTCATTTTGGTCTTGTACCTTGTTTTTGATAGTGCTGGAAATTCATCAACCAAGGGAGTATCCTAACGTGAAGTCCCATTTAGATCTCACACTGTTTGGAATAGGAGCCCCATCAAGAGTATTGGCCTAGTTTCCATGTATTCTTATAGATTTTCCTTAGCTTTAGTTGTCAATAAGAGAGAGAAGTATATATGTGCCTTTGTGAAAAGCAAGTGTGTCTAGTGAATGTTCGGTTGCATGTGTGTCATGGTTCTTCTACTGCAGAGGGAGAAGAGGTAAGAAGAGAGGTAATAGTGCCACCCTAGTAGAGGCACACACAAGTGAAAAACAGAATCGCCTAACATCAAGCAAAATAGTCCACATAGATGCGGTGATTGTTACAACCATTACAACACATGTTCAATAAGATAAGCACTAAAATAACCTAAATAGTTCAAGTACTTTAGTATAGGTGAAAGAAAACACGAATAATAAACATTCATAGAACATTCTTACAAATATTCACAATACATACATGAAAATGTGTTGGCTATCAGGTTTCAAGTATTAAGTAAAAATACCAAGATACATGAATACAATGAACATGAATAGCTCCAATAGTGGAGCATTGGAGCCACGACTTGCTCCCCAAAAGTACTAACTCTGTCTCTCCGATGCCTTATGGGACAAGTCAAGGTGAAAATTATTTTGCATGAATAATGAGTGTGTATATATAACAAATGGGGTGATCCTTCACCTCCCTTATGACTCCTGGACTACCCTCATGATTGTTTGGCTTCTCATGAATTTTCGAATTCCTACATGACTTTTCAAATTACTTAGATGATTCTTGGAATTCCACTTTACATTAGATTTTGCATTGTAGAATTACATAATCCACGATTGATGTGGCACATGTTGGATCATGACATGACATGACATGACACTAATGAAATGGACTGCATGATGACATGGAAATGTCAAGTCACTTTTTGCTTTTTCTTTCTTTATGTCTTCTTGAAAATATGGTGCATGTTATTTTTCTTCCTCCTTCTTATGACTTGAAGATAAGGAGTCTTCAATGTGGTCTTCATCTTCTATATTTTGTTATAATCCAGTGTTCCTTTGTCTTCTTGCCTGATTATCATATTATCTTCTCATCTCCTTAGGTGTCTTCTAGCATGGTCTCCTTCTCCATCTCCTTCATCATCATCCTATCATGACATAATAGAATACCTATGACTGTAATCCTCCCATGACAAGAAGACATCAGTCTGATAAACCCTTAGCCTAAGATACTTCATGAAATCACTTGTTAGGGATGGAACTGGTGACCAATTGAG
This sequence comes from Pinus taeda, assembly GCA_000404065.3. Classification (NCBI taxonomy): domain Eukaryota; kingdom Viridiplantae; phylum Streptophyta; class Pinopsida; order Pinales; family Pinaceae; genus Pinus; species Pinus taeda. The sequence continues at coordinate 137,790 of APFE030025177.1, read as the reverse complement.
TAATTGACTCAGGGATTGTGTAGTTCCAAAAGCCAAGGTCTGGCATTATGGCTTGAGACTACGTAATTCTCATTTCAAGATGGCCAGGGTCAAAGGATTTCACAATTGAGGGACTCAAGGACTTAGGCTAGAGACTTCAGCCTTGATACTGCGCAATGCATAGTTCATGAGGCCTAGGTAGAGGGATTGCACATTTGAGGGATTCAAGGGCTCAAGTTGGAGGCTTGAGGCTTGAGACTAAGTAGTGCGTAGTTTTGAGGTCTTGGTATAGGTGATTGCACAGTTGGGGGACTCAAGAGGCCAAGCTTGAGGCTTGAAGTTGCCCAATTCATAGTTCAGACAAGAGAACGGGCTCGAATATTGTGTAGTTGAGGGGTTCAAGGGTTCAAGGTGGAGGCTTGAGGCCTAAAGTTTCCCAATGTATAATTATGGAGGGATAACAATCTCAAGGATTGTTTAGTTGCGCAGCTCAAGGTGTCAGGAGGGAAGCTTGAGGCTTGACACTACGCAATGCACAGTTAAGGCTGACTGGGAGGCATAAATTACGCAATTTTGAGCTCACGGGTCAAATTTGGGCATTGTGACTGCACAATTTACAATTCCAAGAGGCAAGGTTTGTGGGTTAATAATGCACAATGCGCAATTTAGGAAGGTTGAGTGAGGTAAATTTTCCCGGGATTGAAATTTTCCAGATGAGGCTAAGTGTGGAATCAGTGAGCCAAAGTGAAAAAGGATAAAAGTTGAGCATGATCACACACTTAGAACAATCGAAGGCACAACATTGGTCACTAAGAAGACATGAACAACATACTTCCCTCGATGCAACGACTTTCCCCAAATGCAACACTAAAGGTACACTTTGTGACGACAGTGACGACACTTGTGTGATATTGCATAAAAGTTTGGGAATGAGTGTAAAACATATCTACATAAATAGAGGGACTCACAAACACCAATGTTACCCTTGGACAAGTCAAAACTCCAACTTACATGATCAGCGACATTTCCCATGCCAAAAGATGACATTTGCGATATAAAGAGAAAAGTGGGAATGACACTTGCGATATGCAAACGATGGTGAAAACAACACATTCTAGATCTAAGATAACATGAAAATGACACTAATTATGATGAAAGCAAGTGAAGGCAACATTCAAAATATGAAAGAGACACTTGCAAAAGTGAAGGTCCGCAAAGGCGACAATTCGAAAACCTCACCGAAACAAAAGAATAATCACAAGGAAAAGTGAGAGACTTCCAATGAAAGTGTGCACTAACTATCAACATGGTTTTACCATCACACAGGCACGGTCTTTATGGACTGTGTTATGCTTGTGCAAACTTGCGTAAAAGAGTGAACTTGTGAACTTATTGTAGGTTGAGCATGTGCCAACAAATTACTTCAACTCTTATAATCTAAGAGGGAGCTCAAAGACTTAACAAGGCATCAACCAACCAAGAAGTGACTATGGAACGACTAATTTCAAGATCCCCAGTAGGCTCCAAAATTCAAGTGTGGGCAAAACTTTGGAGGCTTTTTGTCGTGGAGAAACCACTTGGTGGCACACTTGTAGAACTCCAGCTTCGTTGCCTCAGTAAACTCTTTGTACAGGATCTATTACTTTAGTAAGTATTGGTTCATCATTCAAATTACCCTAGCTTCCCCACTCACCATGTGAATAAACTTAGTCCCCTATGTACTTTCTTGATTAAACACAAACATAAGATCATAAATATTGCAATTTTTCGAATAAAAAAAGGGTAGTATAGTTCATGAGCTTTATATTTTCAGAGGATATTTTTTCATCTCTAGTGTTGCTCCACTACCATTAGGCCTAGACAGTACCTCGACGGAGTCACTACATGAACACAAATATTTCTCCGCTACCAGTGAGCCTAGACAGTACCCCAATATATTTTCTTGCTTCACCTCTCAGCGCAGGAATCCTTTCTCTTATTTCACCCTTTATTTATATATTTATATAGGATTGTGCATTGGCACTTATTCATTTTATGAGCAGAAGAGGGATCCCGACTTATTGATATCATAAGAGGTTGTTCCTTCAGAAAAGCATATAAAGACCTCTAATTTTGGTTTTCTCATTTAAATTTTTCCCCTTCTCCTTCTCTACTTAATTGGATTAGAATGAAAACATAGAAACATAAAGAACCGATTGAGGGTGTAAGTTTTCTACAATAGACATAGATATCATGGTTCGACACAAATATTTCCTTACACAAGGATCATATTTTTCGTCAGAACATCATCGACCAAAAGGTGTAACCAATACGAAGAAGAATGAATGAAGGTCAACCAAATGTTGCAGTTTCACAAAGCCCTTTTCTATTTGGATGCATTGTCTTTCAAGCCCAAATGGGACACCCTTCAAACAATGTCTTATTAACATAACAGAAAATAAAATAGACAACACAACAAGAAAGAAAAACCAAAATACAAGCAAAAGGAAGCTAAATGAAAACACGATGCAAGATAAAAGTAAGAAAACACAAGAAAGACTAAGGAGAACAAATTTAGAATGAATGCAAGAGAGGGGAAACTAGAGTCCAACTAGTCCTACTCCTAACCTAAATAGATAGAAGGTTAGGTCCAAGTGTAATAAAACTTCCAGTGAAGCCACGATAGTTGTTCCTGATCTGCATAAGCAACGATGCGTGAAATTAAAACTAATATAAGGCAGTGTACAATGGATGGATAAGGGTTTGCATAACTTGCACAAAAATTTGAAGTTCTTTCTTGTCAATAGAAAGATATGTCATCACCACTAATTCTACCCAACTTGCGATATTACCTTTTCGATGAAGATTATAAACATACAAACCTCAAAAGATTCTTGTGAATGCTCCTTCATCTGTGTCAGACTTCTTAGAAAGCATGAGAAAAGACCGAAACTTGTTATTAGAAAAATGGATTGCTAAGAAATATGATTCTAGGCAATCATAGATTGGATCGTGAAATTAGAAACAATCCTCTTGAAAACCCCAAAATCATTGAAAAGAGGAATTTTCAGTTAGAACCACATGGTCGGGATGAAAATCATGTGAGAGACAATTGATGTGATCATATTCAGCCAGCATCTCAAAATAGTCAGGACACGACATGACCAAAGGCTGAAGTGCCTCAACTGTTTGATAAGTACCCGAAGGATGAAATGTCAAACCATGAATTTCAGAGGATGTAGGACAATTGTCATCAGATTTTCTAATGGGAAAATGGTAAATTGAATGACAGACATCATGATCAGATGGGATAATTAAAGCATCAAATTCCCAGTTAGTAGTTAGCAGAGATAAATCAATTTGAACTACTTCGTGAATGCTCTAAACAATAGAACCAACTTCCTCGCGTGCTGAATGTGACAAACCATTTTCGTGTAACTGGTAACAAACTGTACAAGCAACATAATCATCAAAAGAATTTAAAAGGAATGTCAGCACAACAAACACCTGATAAATTTTAGGACATAGTGAATGAATAATAATTTGATTCACGCAACAAATTAGGCATTCACTAGCACTTGAGAGGATTTCAAGTGCGATGAATAAACAAATTAACTATATAACATTTGCAAGAAGAACCATGAGTTAACTATTCTCAAATGAATTTGATAGACATGATTGCTTCAGCAAAAGATGATTTTTTAAATGATTAACTTCACAGTTCAATGATTCTATGAGAGATACACATTCCAAACCCAAGTTTGATACAAGATATTTGTTAAATATGCATTAGCTGAAGAAGATTCATGAATCCGATCAAAAATAAAATCTTGAAAGATCAATAGACTACATCCGCAATACCAAACATATTTCAAGAAGGAATTTACATCCAGTGAAACCATGCAAAGAGAAACATTTCACGAGAGAAACCAAATTTGACTTAGTTTGGGGACCTTACCATATTTGCAAGATCCTAACATAACCATCAACGAAATTTGAAGTGCCTCAACTCCCTGACAAGTCCCAAAACTTTCAAGGATTGTAAAATTTCATTTTGAAGATTGAAATATATTATGCACAATGTGAGGATAGATACTACCATTGATTTCAATAAGACCACTACTAATCAGATAGCAGCCATCTTTGTCACTGATTTGATCATATTTTACAACTTCAACAACCAGATTACTCAAGTCAAAAAAATCTTCTGATCACAAATCTGAATATGAATGAATCAGGGAAAGTTCCTGAACAAGTTGATTTGAAGAATTGTCTTTATGCAAAACAAGAGATGATGAGGGATGGAAAGGATACTCGATGATTTGATTATTTCCTCTTTCATGATGGATATCCTCACCAAATTGTGACAATTGATAAGTTAACTCATCAGATGAAGAACTTGAAGAGCATGGAGTGTTTCCATCACAAGTAGATTCATTGTAAACAGTAGAGAACAAGGGATAGTGAGATGAAGAGGAGGTTTCAGTAAGAACATATCCTTTGACCAGATCAAATTCTAAATATAAATCTTCCAAATTAAAATCTTTTTGAGGAACCAAAAGATCAGTTGGTGCACTTGGGCATCCATCATCATATATATTGATGAAGTCATCCTCATCAGAATGATTGTTTCCCAAGAATTGAGATTGTTTATGTGAATTGATCGCATTTGATTGACTACCAAGATTAACAGATTTAATATCATCCAAGAATGAGGAAACACCATCTTCACACAGAGGATTTTGAAAAAAAGAAGAAATATTGAAAGAATATTCACCTTCCTACTCCTCTACCTATGTAATGTGACTACATTGAACCTTATCAGAATTGGGACCAACAAATTGAAAAGTGAGAGAGCGTGAAAAACTAGTTGGTGTAGAAGATTGATCGAACGGGTCATGGTACAAAGATTCATGGCACGTAGATGATAGAGGATAACAGAAATCCAAATCGGATTCAAGACTATATTTATGAGTGTTAATACCATCTTGAGGAAAGGAAAAATTGGTTTCCACCATAGGCTTCATGAGCCATTCCAGGATTTCCTCTATTGAATTTGAATCATAAAAAGTGGAAGGAGGATGAGAAGATGGATTAGGAATTTGATGTGCATATTTCCAAACTTTATTATCATCAAATGAAGGCACCCTTATCAGAATTGGAAAAGGAGGAGGACAAGGAACAAAAGAAGTAGTAAATTCCTCATTTGAAATTAGAGGTCTCTCATGATTTACAAGAGTAGAAACATCAGGGGGTTCAGTTTCATCGTGCAAAGATCTATGAACCAAATGTTGAAACTTTTGTTTCAAGAAATCCCAATATGTATCTTCTTCAGGAAATTAACAACAAAGGTGAAGGAATTGATCATAGAAATCCTCAAATGATTCATTCGGCTTCATTCTTAACTAATTTATTCTTTTAAGAATATCTCCGTAATCATACCTATTGAAGGCTTGATAAAGGTCCTGGAGGAAATGATGAAAAGAATGGATGGAAGTATCAAACCATTGATTCACATGACCTTCAAGGGTGAGGAATAAATTCACACATGCAAAATCTTCATCATCAGTTTCGTAATATTCACAAAATTTAAGAAAATCAAAAATGTGCTCAGTTATGGACGTTCCATCCTCACCATCAAACTTTAATTGAGATAAGTGAAAAAGAGGCTCATCGGGTATTGAAATTTTATCAGGTGATAGGTTCGAAAAACACCCCAAGAGTATGATTTGAGGATGATCCATTTTAGATAAGAGGTTCAAAATAGACTCAACATGCACAACTTGTTTTTTGGCCCTCCTTCTAGCACCACTTGTTGATGGTGTTGGACATTCATCAACCAAGGGGATCTGCTCGGTGTGAATTCCCAATTATACCTCAAACTATTTGGAATAGGAGCCCCATCCATAGTATCGTCTCAGTTGCCATGTATTCTTATAGATTACCCTTGGCTTTAGATGTCAGCAAAATAGAGAAGCGTTTACATGCCTTTGCGAAAAGCAAGTGTGCCTAGTGAATGTTCGGTTGCAGGTGTCAAGGTTCTTCTACTATAGAGAGAAGAGAATTGATCCTCTTAAAATATATGTAATAATACCACCCTAGTAGAGGCACACACAAGCAAAAAAGACAATCGCCTAACATCAAGCAGAATAGTCCACATAGATGTGGTGATTGCTACAACCATTACAACACATTTTCAATCAGATAAGCACTAAAATAATTGAAATAGTTCAACTACTTTAGTACAGGTCAAAACAAACATGAATCATAAACATTCATAGAACAATCTTACACATATTCACAATCCATGCATGAAAATGTGTTGGCTATTAGGCTTCAAGTATTAAGTAAAAGTCCCAAGATACATGAATACAACAAACATCCCTAGCTCCAATAATTGAACATTGGAGGCACGAATTGCTCCCCAAAAGTATTGTTGTGGATAATCCGGATCATGACACTGCAAAAAAATTCCACAGAAGCTTAAAATCTAACATAACTTCCCTGCACGGAGGGGAAACATGGAAGGAGATCTGTCTTCTCGAAACCTTGAGGATAAAAATTGAGAGGAGGGCAGAATGAACAAGAAACTGTGGATAATCTGGATCATGACACTGCAAAAAACTTCCACAGAAGCTTAAAATCTAACATAACTTCCCTGCACGGAGGGGAAACATGGAAGGAGATCTGTCTTCTCGAAACCTTGAGGATAAAAATTGAGAGGAGGGCAGAATGAACAAGAAACTGTGGATAATCTGGATCATGACACTGCAAAAAACTTCCACAGAAGCTTAAAATCTAACATAACTTCCCTGCACGGAGGGGAAACATGGAAGGAAATCTATCTTCTCAAAACCTTGAGGATAAAAATTGAGAGGAGGGCAGAATGAACAAGAAACTGTGGATAATCTGGATCATGACACTGCAAAAAACTTCCACAGAAGCTTAAAATCTAACATAACTTCCCTGCACGGAGGGAAAACATGGAAGGAGATATGTCTTCTCAAAACCTTGAGGATAAAAATTGAGAGGAGGGTAGAATGAACAAGAAACTATGGATAATCTGGATCATGACACTGCAAAAAACTTCCACAGAAGCTTAAAATCTAACATAACTTCCCTGCATGAAGGGGAAACATGGAAGGAGATTTGTCTTCTCGAAACCTTGAGGATAAAAATTGAGAGGAGGGCAGAATGAACAAGAAACTGTGGATAATCCGGATCATGACACTGCAAGTATTGACTATGTCTCTCTCATACCTTATAGAATTACATAATGCACAAATGGTGTGGCACATGATGCCTCATGACATGACATAACATGAAACTAATGACATGGACTGCATGATGACATGGAAATGTCAAGTCACTTTTTTTGGCAACTTTCTTTGGGTATTCTTGAAAATATGGTGCATGTTCTTATTCTTCCTTCTTAATATGACTTGAAGATAAGAATTATTCAATGTGGTCTTGATCTTCCATCTTTTGTTATAATCCAGTGTTCCTTCATCTTCTTTCCTGATGATCATATTATCTCCTCAGCTCCTTCGGTGTTTTCTAGCATGGTCTCCTTCATCCTCATCATCCTGTCATGAAATAATAGAATACCTGTGACTGCAATCCACTCATGACAAGATGACATCATTATGATAAAACCCTAGCCTAAGATGCTTCAATCACTTGCTAGGGCTAGAATTGGTGACCAATTGAGTGACTGACTTAAGTATTGTGGAGTTCCAGATGCCAAGGTCTAAGACTCAGGCTTGAGATTATGCAATGCGCAGTTTAAGATGGCCAGGACCAAAGGATTGCGCAGTTGAGAGACTCAAGGACTCAAGATTGAGGCTTGAACCTTGAGACAGCGTAATGTGTAGTTCAGGAGGCCTAGGCAAAGGGACTACATAGTTGAGGGACTCAAGGGCTCAAGCTGGAGGCTTGAGGCTTGAGACTACCTAGTGTGCAGTTCTGAGGACCTGGGCTAAGTGATTCCACAATTGGGGGACTCAAGAGGCCAAGGTTGAGGCTTGAGGTTGCCCAATGCACAGTTCAGACAAGAGGAAAGGTTGGGAGATTGTGCAGTTGAGGGGTTCAAGGGCTGAATCTTGAGGCTTGAAGCTTGAATTTTTCCAATGCACATTTTTGGAGGGAGAATAGTCTCAAGCATTGTGCAGTTTTGCAACTCAAGGTGTCAGGATGGAAGCTTGAGGCTTGACACTACACAGTGCATAGTTAAAGCTGACTGGGAGGCAGAAATATGTAGTTATAGAGCTCATAGGTCAAAGTTGGGCATTGTGACTACGCAATGCACAGTTCCAAGAGGAAATTTCAAGGCTTGAGGGCTAATATTGTGTAATGCACAGTTCAGAAAGGCTGAGTGTGTTCAAGTTTCCTAGGAGTGAAATTTTCCGGATGAAGCTAAGTTTGGAATCAGTCAGCTAAAGTGAAAAGGGAAAAAACTTGACCGTGATCACACACTTAGAACAATTTAAGACACAACATTGATCACTCATAATACATGAACAACATACTTCTCTCAATGTGACGACATTGCAATAGCTTTCCCCAAGTGTGATACTAAAGGTACACTTTGTGACGACAGTGACAACATTTGTGTGACAGTGCATAAAACTTTGGGAATGAGTGTAAAACATATCTACATGACTAGAGAAACTCATCAACACTAGATTTACCCTTTGAGACAGTCTAAAACTCCATTTTACACAATGAGAAACACTTCCCATGCCAAAAGATGACATTTGTGATATAAAGAGAAAAGTATGAATGAAACTTGCGATATGCAAACGATGGTGAAAAAAACATATGTCAAAGCTAAGATAACATGAAAATGACACTATTTAGGATGAAATCATTTGCGAAGGCAACATTCAAAATCATGAAAGTGACACTTGCGAATGTGAAGGCGCGCAAAAGCGACAGTTCAGAAAATTCACCGAAACAAAAGCACAATCACAACCAAAAGTGAGAGACTGCCAATGAAAGTGTGCACTCATTGTTGACATTGGTTAACAATCGCACAGGAACATTCTTAATCGACTATGTTATGCATGTACAAGGTTGCGTAAAAGAGTGTGCTCATGAACTTGTTGCAGGTTGAGCATGTGCGAGCAGGTGACTTTGACTCTTATAACCAAAGAGGGAGCCCAAATACTTAACAAGGCATCAACCAGTCAATAAGTGACTACGGAAAAACCAAACGCAAGATCCCTAGTAGGCTCCAAAATTTAAGTGTAAGCGAAATTTTGGAGGGTATTAGTCACAGCGACAACACTTGTCTTTTGATTTTCTTTCAATTTGATGATTCACCTTGTTCTCTAGAGTTAGGAATTGGGGCTTTATCATTCTCAAGGCCTTTCTTGAATTCAGGTATTGAATTTTCTATGCGTTCCTCTGGCTCTATAGGTGCAATTTCCTCTATTTTGTATGTTGATGTTCCCATTACTTCGATATTTACCTTTGTGGGGTTAGGGTTTGAAGTTTATGCACCAGAATCCCTAGTTCTTCTCCATCTAATTTAGAACTATTATTTTTTGTCTCATTATATATTTCCTTAAAATAATTTCTTAAAAGAAAGTCTTCCCAGTTGTCATTTCTGAGTTTTAATTCCTCTTCAACCAGAATTTTTAGTAAACTAAAATGATAAAGACTATTGTCTATATTTTTGGAATTTATTTGTATGTTAAAAGCCATTTTCTTAATATTGTTAATCAGGTGATAGGCTAAATTGATTTCTATTCCTTTCTGAAAATGCATGAGAATTCTAATGTGATAAAAGAAGACTATGCCATATCTTCATTCACATGTTATGAAATCCTAGAGAATATACAGTAGATTTCTCCACTTTTTTTTTAATGTTGACAATGGTATCCCTTTTGTCTAGCTTGTGAAATCCATCTTAGGATTTTTAAGTAGAATCTTCCATGAGTCATCCCTATCTCTTAACAAATATTTTTTCTCGTTTTCTTGGTAGCTCTATGGCCTCCACCAGAAAAGACTCTATGACCTTTAATCTGATGTCTCTGATTTCGCATTCAACCCCGTCAAAAGATATGGAAAATGTCCTTTCACCTCCATATCATGACCTTGAAATTTATCGAAAAAAAAATGAGCCATCCAACTCTCTATAATTTCTTTCTTCATTTTGGATATGCTTCAATAAATATCTCACTCATTGGCTCAACTCAGATGATGATTCCCATCACTTAGTGTTTGAAAATTCTAGGCTTTGGAATGCACTTTTAGTCAATGCTACATATGGTAAAATAGTTACAATGGTGAATGATAAAAAGGCTAATGTCGGTAGTGGTATGAAATTTTGAACTGTGGAGAATTATGATTCATCTTGGAGGTGGTGTTATCACATTCAAAGTTTTGAGGTCAACTCACTTAGGGCCCTAAGGTCTAATCTCTACCAAAATTTTTATGAACATTACCTTTTAATTTGGCAGCACTAATTCTAAAACTATAAGAAGAAGGTGCTACCAAAATAAAAGGTAGCAAATGATACATCTGGTGATAATAAAGGTGTTTCCAAATCAAAACGCAACAAGAGTGTTCTCCACCCATTGTGTAATTTGGTACCCTATTGGAATGTTGATGGAAAGTTTGAACTAAGAATATTGAAAAGTTCTCATGCTCACCCACTATTGTCTAAAAAGTATTCAAATCAACAAGCAATTTAGGGTCTCCTTGATAATGATGATATGTTTTGGAATTTCATGGCGAGATCGTTTCATTGTAAAGACCAGACTTGGAAATGGGAGCCAAATTTATGTCTATTGGTTATTGAAAGATGAATCTAGAGGATATTGTTGGCTAAAATCTATAACATTTACACAACCCTAGCAGTCTACAACAATGAAACATTTCAAATCTAGTGGCTGATATGGAAGAAACCTAGTGGATGCTCCTTTAACATCAAACTAAGGAAAAATGCTTTAAGATTTGAAATAAAATATAACAACTTCCTAGGGGCATTGTGGGCTTGTTATTGAATACAACAATATTTAAATATGATGACAATAGTAAAACTGAGAAGAGATGAAGATTTAAAAACTTATGAACCAGCAATGAAAATGGGAGATGATGTAGCCATTAGGGACTTTGTTACAGGATTCTGAAGGCATTTTAGAGACCAAATTCTAAGCAACAGATGTTTATTACAAAAGATCCAAGCTCTTAACTAGAGATCTGGCAGTATACTCTGAAACAAAATATAGATGGCACTTTTTTATAGTTGATTTTGAAGAGTATATGACAGCAAAAAGGCCCAAACATTCTACTACAAAGTTACCCTCCTTAAAGAATCACAATGTCACAACCAAAGGTATCACAAGCAAAATTTTATGAATTTTGTAAAATTTTGAAATATTGGTTTTTTTATGTTGTTGATGCTCGCAGGGTTGAACGTTTTATTAAAAAATGATTGAGCTTCAAGTCCAATATTTGAATCAATTATTTAAACTACCAAGTCATTCCAATAAAGTTGACCAACTACCAACCCAAAAACAAGTCGCAAGGTTTATGGAGGTGCATTCGATGAATAGTTCAATGGGTGTTGCAGGAATAAAAACCTTGTTTTAGTTACTATCTTCAAGAAGCTTAATGAATTTTTGAAAACCAAAAGATGTTTTTGTTGGGAATAGGCTCATTTAAAAATATATATCTCAATTTTTAAACAACTATCATAGTTTTGTATATACAAAGGGATCATTGGACCCTCTTTTTTAGGAATTTTCCAGATTTATTTTCTTAAAAATACCTCGTCATTAATTGATGTGCCACCTCATCAATTTGACTTGGGGATCAAAACTAGTATCTTTAGGCAATCAAGAATGAGGTGGCAAGATAGCTGGTAGAAAATCATGAATCAAAAAACTAAAATCAAATTTTGAGGAGGCAATTGAAAAGTCAAGGAGTTTGAAATAGTCAAAAATAACATTTCCAGATTTAAAGAGATTGGCAAGAGATTTATTTTAGCATATGGAGCTCATTCAAATTATGATTAAAAGACAAGTGGTCGAAAATTACCAATTGGGGTCAGCTGAGCATATCTTAAGCATCCATATCAGCGTATCCACATTTGCAATAGAGAATCATTTCAAATCCAAAGGATTTGACTCAAGTAGCTAGCAACCTGAGAATATTAAATTTTTTTTTTAATTTAATGTTATTTTTTTTCCTAAATATTAAGAAATAGTTTTAACAATATAATTGTCTATATATTTTATAATTAGTAGTAGAACAGGGTTGGACTTTTTGAGTGGAAAAACTTGGTGTTTTTTGTGCATATTTTCTGAGAACAATAAGAATTTTCAAGATCAGAAGTACATGATCTATTGATTGCAGATATTCTTGTGCCAATTCTTCTAGTTTGTTTTTATAATATGTAAATGTTTCCTTTCTAAGTAAATCATTTTAATGATTATCTTCAGTATTTGATTGAATGTGAATGGTTTTAGAATTCATTTGTGATGTTCTGAAATCAAACTTTCAAATGCTTTCACTATTTTCCTTCTAAAGTTTCTTTCGGATTTATCTTTGATGCCCTATTATAGTGGACCATTATCTCCCTTCAACCTTTAGCTATAATGATAATTTAAATGTCTAGGAAATAATTGTATGTCTTGCCTTTGTTATTCATTGTTCATATAATCAGCACTTTGCAGATATTCTATTGTTTTCATCCATTAGACTCCACTCCCAATGGATTTTCACTCAACCCTCCCTTACCACTTTGTTAAACTTATACCCTGCCAAAGATCTGGCCACTGATGCACACAATCATTTGTTGAATTGACATTAAGTGGTTGAGTTGTATAGAGATCATTGTTTGGATCGGAAGGGTCAGCTTTTGATCTAAAATATTGGTACGATGTTACCTCCAGGTTTTTCTTTCATAGTTGGGAAAATTAGGAAGTGATAATAGGTGGTAAAATGGTGATATAACTATTGCGCTGCTTGCTGAAGGAGCTGTGCAGCCCTAGCCAGAAAACATAGCAGCACACAACTACCCCTCAACAGCCTCCTACTGCTAGGGACTGAGCACCATGGATGCATCAGAGGACGGAGAGCCTCTCTCAAATCAACAACAAGAAAATGAAGGAACAGCAAAAGCTTTCGCCTCTCTCATTTCTGCAATGGGCCCGACAAAGAACAGACCATCAGTCACTAAGTTTGTTAAAATATTGGAAGACATTCCTGAAATCTCACTCCCTCCTACCCTTCCCCGTAGAGCAGCACTTTCTCTAGCGGAGCGTGGATTAGTGGGGCAGTTCACTGGGTTATGGCCATCGCCTAAAATTGTGCAAAAATGGGTAGAAAGGAACTGGACAACGTCAATAGATGGGAAAATCTCAATTATGTTTTATGGAAGAGGTTACTACACCTTTCACTTTGAAACCAAGGAGGATCAAGATCTGATATTTAGGAATGGACCTTATTTTATGGATACAAGGGGATTGCATCTAAACAGATGGATGCCAGATTTCGATCCAGAAATGGATGTACCCAATGCCATCCCTATTTGGGTCAGACTGCCACACCTTCCCCTTCACTGTTGTGGGGATGATTCGGTCAAAGCCATAGGAAATGCAGTTGGGAAATATATAGACAGGTGCGAGCGAAATAAAAATATGCATGCATGCGTCAGAATCTATGTAGAAGTGGATCTTAGGAAAGGGCTACCAGAAGCCATCAAAATCAAAGTGGACCAGTGGACACACATACAACAGCTGGATTATAAACAAATCCCCTTCAAATGCAAGGTATATCGCGAATATGGTCATTTTGCAAATAGATGTACAAAAAAGAAATGAAATGAAAATGAAAAGAGTGAAGATCCAGAAAACAAATGGGAACAGGTTAAAAGAAAGAAGACAGTCCACAAACAACCAAATCTATCTTCCTCGCAGCCCTCCACATCCTCTAATCTCCACCCTCCATCACCAAAAGAAGATAATAATCCTCTTGCTAGCCTTAATCCTTTTGAGCCTCTGGATCCTTCAGCCCCCCCATCCCCTAGACCAAGATCCAGATCCCCACAACATACCCCGAACCCCCCTGCATCCCCTCTGGTATCAAACACCCATACCCCTCTCCCCCACCCCCTAGTAGATAGAATCCTAACTAGAAAGCAGTCAAAGGAAGCACACCCAAATGTAGAATATAAAAAAAAAGCAGGAAGAAGGACAAAAGAAGAACTCAGGGATGAAGCAGCAACAAAGGAAATAGAATTAGGAACGCAGCGACCTATGGAAACCTTCTTAGGAAGGAGTACAGGAAACAATGAAAAAAGCCAGCAAAGAGGGAAAGGAGCCATGCACCACCCAACAAGAAAATAATGATAGTGGTCTCCTAGAATTGCAAAGGAATGGGATCATCCGTCAAAGAAAATGCCACAAGAGACATTCTGGAAAAAGAAAACCCAAGCATCCTTTTGATTCAGGAGACAAAAACAAACAGCCAAGAAACTGAAAATATCAACAACAAACAAATTTAGAAATTATGAAGGGGAAGCAATACAGGCAACAGGAGCGTCAGGAGGTATTTGCACAATATGGAAAAAAGAAACCTAGGAATTAATAAAATACAAAAAATATCAGCACTAGATCTAAACAGATCTAATGCACATCAGTACAAAAGAGAAGTACAATGTCATGAATATATATGTCCCAAACTACTACAAGGAAAAAGAGCAATGTTGGGCCACCATAAAAGAAGCACTAAAAGAAATGCAAGCTGGGAAAATAATACTAGGAGGAGATTTAAATTTGGTAAGGAGTATAGAAGAAAAGTTTGGAGGAACATACCACACAGACCCATCCATGGATATACTAGAAGAAATAATGAAACAGCACAATTTAATAGACATCCCGCCAAGAAACGGGAAATGCACCTGGAGCAATAAAAGAGTGGGCAAAAGCAACATAAAATAAAGGCGGGATAGAATTTTGATACAAGAAAACATAGCAGCAGTCTCAGCTCCATAAAATCAAAAAATTTACACACCACAACATCTGACCATAAACCAGTGACAATAGTCATGGGCAAAATGGAAAACCAAGGACCGCTCCCATTTAGATACAGCTCAATTTGGGACAGTAACATAGAAATCAGCGAATTAGTCAAGGAAGCATGGGAGCCAAGAGTAACAGGATCACCACAGTGTATTTGGGAAATAAAATAAAAAACTGCAAGAACCAAATTAAAGGAATGGGCAAGAGCAAATGAAAAAAAAAGATTTACAGTAGAAAATGGACAGCATGCAAATTGAAAAAGAAAGCAAAGAAGAAGGCAAGCAAGATTATCTAAGAGAAAAGGAAATATTTTGGGAAATATATAGGGAAAACGGGAAAGAAGAAGAAGAGGCAAGATTGAAATCAAGAAGTTTGTGGCTCAAGGCAGGGGACAAAAACACATCATTTTTCCACAACACAATGAAGATAAGAAGAGCAAGAAACCAAATAGAAAAAATACAAGTCGACAGCCAAGAGGTCAAAGGTGCGGAGGAACTAAAAAAAGCAACCTATCAGCACTTTAAAAACTTACTTTCAGCCAACAAAGAAATGGCTGAAAGTGAATATTTCTTAAAGCACACAAAAGAAAAAGAAAAAAAGAAAAAAATAATTAAAAAGATCCAAATGTAGCAATGTGCAAGGATCCCACAGAAGAAGAGGTAGTGGCAGCCATATGGAGCCTGCATCCAGACAAAGCCCCAGGGCTAGATGGTTTCACAATAGCATTCTACATATTTCATTGGTGTACCATCAGAAAGGATTTCTTAAGAATGGTGAAGAATGTCTTCAAAAAAAAAAATTAGGAGGCAACACAAAATCCTCCTATCTTGCTCTAATCCCAAAGGAAGCAAACCCCTCAACTTTCAACAGGTTTCGCCCTATCTCTCTTTGCAATTCATCTTATAAGATAATAACCAAAATAATTGCAAATAGAATCAAGGAAGTGCTTCCAATAATTATATCTGAAAGTCAAGGAGGATTCGTGCCCAATAGGCAAATCATAGATAATGTAATTATTGTATAGGAAGTTGTACACTCTAGTATGCTAAGGCAAGAAAAAGGCCTCATAATCAAACTAGATATGGCAAATGCATTTGATAGGGTTAGCCATCCATATCTAATGGTTGTCCTTCATAAACTTGGGTTCTCAAGAGAAAGAATGGAAGTCATACAGTCATGCATTTCTACTCCATGGATTGCCCCCTTCATAAATGGAAGGCCTAGTGACTTCTTTCAAAGCACAAAAGGCCTTAGGCAAGGTTGTCCTCTCTCTCCCTTCATATATATTATAATGGCGGAAACATTAAGCGGGGCTCTAGAAAAACAAAGAAAGGAAAGAAATATCACAGGGATCAGAATAGCAAAAGGAGTAAAAACAATAAACCACTCACTCTTTTTTTATGACACATTGCTGCTAGGAGGGGCATCAACAATAATAGCAAGGAGGTTCAAAAAAGTTCTGGATAATTTTTAACAAGTTTCAGGTGAGCTATTAAACAATAAAAAATGCAGGATATATGGATGGAATACCCCTCCCAGAACTATGCAAAGGGTCTCACAAATCTTAGACATCCTTGTATAGGAAAAATGGACACATTTCTTTTACCTGGGACTTCCAATCTCAAAAGAGAACATGAAGACAGAAATATGGACTAAACAAATTAAAAAAATGAAAACCAAAATACAAAGCTGGGGTATGATGTGGCTGAATATGGCAGGAAGGGTAATACTAATAAAACCACTCCTTGCAACACTACCTATCTACCAATATGCAATAATCATGGCCCCAGCAAGTGCCCACAAACAAATGGAGTTAATCTTAGGAAGCCTTTTGTGGTAGGGGGGGAAGCAAGAAAACAAAAAATTTAGCCTGGTCAGGTGGAAGCAAGCAGTACTACCTTATGAACAAGGAGGCCAATCTATACGGATTCTCGGGCTCATGAATGCAGCACTAGGAATGAAAACAGTATAGAGACTAATTACAGGAAAAGAGAGTTGGTGGGAAAAGACTCTTTTATCAAAATACATGGATGGCACCAGGAAAAGACTACTTAATGGAAATATCCCAATAAGACAATGCACCCAAGTATGGAATTTGGTTAAAAAAACAATTCCATTAATGAGTAGATAAATCTCTAAAATCCCAGGCAATGGAAAAACAATTTCAATTTGGGAGGACAGAATCATGGGAAAAGAACTACTACAGATTCATCCAGAAATTGAAGACATACAACAGTGGATGAAAGGTAAAGGTTTCAATACTTTACACTCAATCTCTTAATGGAACCAAAAGGAGTGGTAAGACTAAAAAATCTCAGGAATTCTGGCTAATCTAGAAGGGCAATGAAGCAAAATCAGGCAGCTCCTAAAAGGGGCAGTGCCAATCCACCATGATGAGGAAGATGATTATCTCTAGGACCCAAGAGGTGGACATTACACAGTTAGGACTGGATATAAAATCCTTCAAGGACAACCAAATCAACAAGACTGGGATTCTTGGAAAATGGCATGGAAATCAGAAAGTGTGCCTAAGATCAAAATGTTCATCTGGACTCTTTTAAAGGGAGAATATTGACGAGTGAAAACCTAAAAAAAAAAAAAGGCTTTCAAGCCCCAACACGATGCCCATTATGCATGCGGGCTGAAGAAAATATACAACATTTATTCCAAGAATGCACTTTTGCCAAAGAATGTTGGTAGCAGCGGCTAAGTCCATTGGAAATAAGAATAAATTTTGAAAAGCCCTTGCCAGATTTTCTTCAGACCTTTGAGAAGGCCTACCCATCCACAACAAAGAAGAAAGTCACAATTCAGAGAATATGGAAGTGCATTCCAATACTTCTATGTTGGAAAATTTGGTTGACATGAAACAAGTTCATTTTCAAAAATTAAATTCCAAGGATAGGGAAGACCCTCTCAAAAACATGGGGATTAACTTCTAAAATCCTCAACGTCAAAGGAACAACACCAACATAATATAACATTCTTCAACAGGAAGAGCGAGATTGGCTCAGCAAAGCCATAATAAATAATAATGGCCAAGAAGGACGGAGGAAGATAAACTCAGGAAATATATGGAAAATAAAAATGAGTGAAGAGGAACTGACAAACTGGAGGAAAGATCAGAATAGATATTGTCTATACTTTGATGGGGCCTCAAAGCATAATCTGGGAAAGGCAGGAGCAGGGGGAATAATCCTCGATCCTGATGGGAAAGAAAATGTCACATATGAATGGGGATTGGGACAAACCTCAAATAATAAGGCAGAAGCATATAGCTTGTTGATGGGAACAAGAATAATAAAAAAAAGAGAAATTCAAAATCTTATCATCATAATAGGAGACTCAGCCATAATAATGGAGGCAATGGCAAGAAAGAAAAATCCAAGCAATGAGTTCATGAACAGAATTTTTAGAAGAACCAGGAAGAACTTGGAAGGCTCTAGCGATGTAATCTTCAGACATGTTTTGAGAATTCACAATCAACAAGCGAATTATTTTGCGAACCAAGCAGTGGCAAAAAATGAAGGGCATGTTCGTGAAAACCAGGAGGAATATCACAACTCTATTCATTAATAATCAGCAAAAAATCACAAGTATAAAGCTCACCAAAACCAAGGGAAAAATCACAATGATAAAAGCAATAAATCAAAAAACAACAAAGGACATATCAATGCAGTAACAACCAGGAAATCACGGGAATGCAAGGGAAAAATCATGAAACTTCAGACTCTCTTATGAGCAACCGCAAGAAGGACGATTGCAATCCTGGTCACAAGAACCACATTGCAATCTATCTCATTGAAGGCAGGTCTCAGGTTGCATTAAATCACTATAATAATAGAGGGTTCATTCACAAAAATCGTAGCAGCAATCTCAGCGAAGAAATCTTCATTTTCCATGTTAGTATAGTGTTACTTTGGTTTCAAAGCCCCTCCATGTCTTCTCTAATAGCCTGCAATGTTTCCTCTGTTTAGCGCGCAGACTTCATCTTAATCCCCCAACCTTCTTCTTACCCAACTCGCTCACCCCATATCCCTTCACTCCCTCCACTCAGCGATCCATTGCAGCGCAAATCCCTTTAGAGCATCCACACCCCCCATTTGCCCCTCCCATTATCTCAACCCTCCTCCCTGACTATTATAACCAAATTTTGGTCTTCCTTCAATTCTGTCATTCAAAGGGACTTCAACTCTATCGAAATACATGGGAAAAACCCAACCGAGTGCTTAAACTGGACTTCAAAAAAACATTCACCCGCAACTATAATTATCGACGGGTCCACACTCCCAAGCCATTTCCGCAGTGCTACTCCTTCCTTTATCCAACCTCCGGTCAAATCAAGACTTTTGATCTGGTGCTCGATCCGATGGTTGTTGCTTATCCTGATCAATCAAACTTGCATGACAATCCTCCACCATCGATCTGTACTCAATGGATCTGACGTTTCACATCGATTTCGGGTAGATATCAAGCACGGAGAATACCCGCCTAAAAAACAGTTTTCTCTCTCTCCTCCACTACTACGTGTCGCTCAGTTAGTGGAATTGGGCAACCACTCCTTACCACTTATGGTTTCTACCCCGCCTGAAATACCACTTCCGCATATAAATTCACTTT
This sequence comes from Pinus taeda, assembly GCA_000404065.3. Classification (NCBI taxonomy): domain Eukaryota; kingdom Viridiplantae; phylum Streptophyta; class Pinopsida; order Pinales; family Pinaceae; genus Pinus; species Pinus taeda. The sequence continues at coordinate 118,177 of APFE030025177.1, read as the reverse complement.
TATTCTTGGTTAACGTCCAAACTTGTTTGCACCCGATGACTGTAGATTTCAACCATCGACGGATGCAATGGCTCCTCCAGATTCCTCTTCCACTAGCGCTTCTAGTTAATCTCCACCATTCATCCCTTGATTCCAATCTACGTGATTTAATCTTGGTCGTTATTCATATGACAATCTCGTTCATTGATCTCTGATATCCAATAGTTCCTGTGTACAAAAAAAGGAAAGCACTCAATATCAACAGAAGAAGAAGTATCTCAGGCAATACAAAATCAAGGAAGCATAGCAAAACAAGCAGAAATAAGCAGAGCCAAAGGAAGGACAAGAAAACAAATCAAATGGAATTCAACCCCATTGAAAAGGTAGCAAGGAATGATGCATGCCCAACATGCAAAGCGAATAAATTTGTGATCCAATGCCTGTAAGAGTCACTCAAGGATGTCAGAAACGAAATGAAAATGGAGTATAGTTTCCATAAAAGAAACATGGCAATGCAGAAAGAAGAAATCACAAAACTGAAAACCAAATGCAAACATCTAGAAGAAGCAGTGGCATATTACAAAAACAACACTACGAGCAATGAAGGAGAGAACTCGGTCAATTATGAAAAGAATAACCAGCCAACTCAGGAGAAATCAGTCTACAAGCCATGAAAATATGTTAGAGAATCCATGACATGTAAATTTATCTTTATAGTAGGTCAGTTTGTTAGGCAGTATACTAGAATACTCATAAAAATACATGAAGTTTTGAACACAAGCTTAGGAGAAGAAACTGCGTTCCTATCTCATGGCTTAGATGTTTATCATGTTACAGTCAATTGTAATAGGAGCTTGCTCCATCAAATCTTTTGGTAATATATCAACTACACGACCTTGTTAAAAAAAAAATGGTGATAGCACTGTCCAATCCCTTTAACCATTATATGATCCACAATAAAATCAGTAATGATTTCATGATTAATCTATTGGGATTTTTTTAGTGGCTTAATAAATAGAATTGATTATGAAATTATTTAAAGGTTAGGTAAATATAGATCATATTCTCCATAATTTATTAGCAAGGATGCTTTTGATTTGGCCCCTTAATGAGCTAAGGATAAAATATACACGTCCAAATATTTTAAGTTTTATAGTTTAACTTTAGTAAAAAGAAACTAAAATGTATTACCTTTGTTACCTTTAAAGAAGTTTGGAGACTGATGCTCCTTCAAGTTGTTGTTAATGTGGAAATTGGACTATGTTTGATGCTTGGATTTTTTATAAAACTAGATGGCTACTGAATTATTTCTACCTACAAAAATTTAGCAAGCTGAAAATTTTGAATTTATACTTAAAATCTAATGTAGATATTTGCAAGATTATCTATCAATGTCGTTTTTAGTAATTTTTTTATCTTCAAAAAAAACAAGGTCTTTATGCTAAAAGTGTAATTTCAAATTTGCAAATTTTTATGAAAGAGGGGGAGAATCTTGATTGCCAAAAAACTTGGTTTTCAACTAGGATTCTCTGTATAGTTATGTCATCATCCTGGTTTTCATAATTATACTTTATCATTATAATTATTATTATTATTATTATTATTATTATGATTTAGAAGAAAATAAAACAAATTAAATTGAAGTTGGTGGAAGGGAAGTATGATCTCCTTTTTCCACCATCTTCATCTTTGAATTATACTATAGACTTTGAATAAATTCCTCTCTTGTTAGGGGTTTATGATACAATTTTAACTTATGCCCATTAACAAGAAAATCACTCCTTCTTCAACAATAGTTTTGATTCTAGCTTATCCATTTTCAAAATTTATTCTATTTCATAAGGGCCTAACCAATGAGCCTAGATTTTCCTTGAAAATATTTTAATTTTGAATCAAATAAGAGAGCCCAATCACCTGGTTTGAACTTATTCAATTTGATAAATTTGTCATGCTAGCTTGTTCTTTGTTGTTGGATAATATTCATCCTTTGAATGGCATTTCATCTAATTTCGTCCAATTCATTCAACTGTGTCAACTTTTGCTTTTGGGATTCAAAGAGATGCAGCCCCAATTTTGTTTTCATCCTGAGTGTATCCACTTGGAATTCTATAGGAAGTAGAACTTGCTCTCCATAAACAATTTCATACAGTGCATTTCCAATGGAATTTTTCCATTTGTCTTGATATGCCCATAGTTCTTTTAAAAGTCTATCTACCCAGTCTTTTCAATGTAAATGAATTTCCTTGGTCATAATAGCTTCAAGAACTTTATTTGTTGACTCCACTTGTCCATTTTCTTATGGATGATATGGAGTATAATTTAAATGTTAGATTTTATACTACTCTACAATCTTTTGAACAAGCTTGGATGTGAATTGTGCACACTAATCTATAACAATTTCTCTTGTGGCACTAAAATGATTTAAATATATTCTCAAAAATAAATATTACAACAACCTTTTTAGTTGCAAAATTTAAAGTTTTAGCTTCTACCTATTTAGTAACATAATCAATATAGATAAGAATATACCTTTTCTTCTTGGATTTTGGATTAATTGTACCTATAAAATCTAGACCTCATTTTTCAAATGGCTCTATCAATACCTGAGGTTGTATAGACATTTAATCTATTTGAATGGGTCTTCTTGTTCTCTGACAACTGTCACATCTTCTAAAATATTCTTTGGCATTCTTAAAAGGGGTAGGCCAATAATATCCATCGAGAAGAAATTTGTATGCTGTCCTTCTATCAACGAAATGTCCTCCACAAGGCTCATCATGGCATGCTTTTAATATATCAAGTACTTCATCATCTCATACACACCTCCTGATAATTAGATCTAGTCCATTTTGATATAATTCTCCTTCTATCCAAAAGTAAGGTGCACTAGATTTGATAACTTTTTGTTTTTATTTGGTTGATAGTTGTGGTGGAAATTGTTTTGTTGCCAAATAGTTAATAATTGGCAAACCAAGGAAATTTAGTAGAAAATGAAAAATATGTTCATCAGGAAAATTATCCTCTACATGAACTGTTGTATTAGTATTTTGAATTCTAGAAATAAATTCAACAATTGTGTTTTTCTTTCCAGGTTTATCCAATATATTTATATTGATTTTTTGTAATAATAAGAGCCATCTAGTAATTTTACCATTAGTTATAGGTTTATTCATTATATATCTAAGGGAAGAATGATCAAAATGAATAATTTAAAGTTTTTTATCCAATGATATAATGTCTGAATTTATTGATGGAATGGACTACTCATAAAAAATCCTCTTTAGTCACTGTAATTCAACTTTGCATGGGTTAATTTTTTCTTATGTAATAAAATGCACAAGGAGCTTGTTAATATTTGTACAACCCCTACAACTATATATGAGGCATCTATAGTGATGAGAAATGGGAGGGACCAATTTTTTCCTCTTAAGATAGGTTCTTTAGAAAGTTTTTATTTTAATGAATCAAAAGCTAGTTGACATGAAGAATCCCAATAAAATTCACAATCCTTAGTAAGCAATTTGAAAAGTGGCAAAGCCATTTTTGTGAAATATTCTATGAATATTTTATAATATCATGTAAATCCAATAAAACTCCTTACATCCTTTGGTATTTGGGTATAAAAAATTTGGTAATAGCTTCGATCTTTGCTGACCCAACTTTAATACCAATACCTAAAATGCGATGCCCCAAAACAATACCTTCATTAAACATCATAAAAAAATAATAATAATAAAATATTAAAAAAAAAAAAAAAAAAAAAAAAAAAAAAAAAAAATAATAACTAATAATAATAATAATAATAATAAAAATAAAATAATAATAATAAATAAAATAAAAAATAAATAAATAAAAAATAAAAATTAAAAATAAAAAAAAAAAAAAAAAAAAAAAAAAAAAAAAAAAAAATTAAAGAAAGGTTAGTTTATTGACATATAATAAGGACCTTTTCAAGTTTTTCTAAGGATTCTTCAAAATAATTTACATACACTATAAAATCATCCATATAGACCTCAACACTATCATAACTCAAGTCAGAGAAAAAACCTAGTATTGTTCTTTGAAATGTAGGAGGGGGACTGCATAGTCTGAAACGCTGTACTCTATAAGCACGTGTTCCCCAAGGACATGTGAATGTAGTATTATCTTGATCTTTTGGTTTTATTTGAACTTTATTATAACCATTCAAGCCATCAAGAAAATAAAATTACTTTTTCCCTGCTAATGTGTCTAAGATTTGATCAATAAAAGGAAGTGGAAAATGATATTTTAAAGTAGCTTTATTTGATTCCATGTAATATACACAGACTTGCCACTTACCATTCTTCTTTGGCACAATAACTAATGGTAAAACCCATTGGCTATCATAAATTGGATAAATAAAGTTTATATTGAGCAATTTTTGCAATTATTCTTTCACGATCTCCCTCAAGTTAGGGTTCATCCTTCTTCGAGGTTTCCTAGTGTGTGTGTGTGTGTGTGTGTGTGTGTGTGTGTGATTAATTCCTTTCATATTTGTGTATTCCCATGCAAAAGCAGAGGAATGTTTTTGTAGCATTTTTATTAATTGATCTTTTTGGAATTCTTCTAGGTAGTTATTAATGTTTAATGTTTTTCCTGGACTAATTTCTATAGGAGTACTACCAAAATTTCTACATAGAATTTAACGATACCATAGAATGATGTGATGAAAATTCTTCCATCTTACAATTTTCTTGGAAAACGTTTTCTAAGATATTCACATGATAACTTTATTTTTCAAGATATGGAAAAAAATCATAATTTTTCATAAGATGCATTAATTGAATTTCTTCATCATCTTTCTTAAAAGAAAATGCTTGTGATATGGTTAGAATAGGGTTCATATTCTCCTTCATCATCAACCAATTCTTAATTTTCAAATTCAAAAATTGTTTTAGCTCAAGGAAACAATGTAAACTTTTTCATTGAATTATCATTAGAGATTGTCATGTCCCCATATCTATAGTTAATAGATGCATTGGTTGTGGCTAACCAAGGCCTAACTAATATCAATGCATGACCACCCATATTGGTTTTGGTGTCAATGCCATACAATCAACAGGATATTCCCAAGAATCTAGAGATATAAGTACGTATTCTAATATACCCTCTCATTTTATGGTAGATCTATCTATAAATTGTAACACAATTGGTGTATATTGAAGATTAGTTCATTGTACTTCATCCATAGTACTTTTAGTCATTACATTTATTGTTGCACCTAGGTCAATTAATGTATTTGGAATTACAATATTATTAATATGATTCTTCATAATAGGACTTCTTGGATCTAGATATTTTTCTACATATGTCTTTCCCGCCATGTTTTTTGTTAATCTTTAGATAAGTTGAACTTTTTGAGTTTCTTTCCTTTTTCTCCTTGATTTTTTAATGCATAACTCCTTTATTGTTTTGCACGCAATATCCCTTATTTCTCATAGTAAAGGAATTTTAATTCAAATATTTCATAATTCATCTAGAATATCATAATTTAACAAAATCGATTGTTTTTCTACATCTTTATCTACTTTAATCTCTCCGGAAAATGAGGATTTTGCAAAGATAAAGAAGGTTGTTCTACTAGAGGAGTAGGAGGAGTTTGTCTTATTTTTGTGTCATCTATTTTCTTAGGAATTTCTTCATCTTTTTATTCCTCAATGACAACAGGGGGATCCTTTTTTTGCAATACTCTTCCTGATCTAAGATGAATATTGTTTAGATCAAGAGGAGCTATGATGTATGAAAATTTTCTACCTCATCACTATAAGTGGGTTGAGTTACTTTATTATTTGGTTTTGGAAGAAATTGTGCAATTAATTGAGTGCGAGTAGGCATTTGAGGTGGTTGTGCAGAGGATAATTTTAGAGGTTTACTAGAAGTCAACTGTGGGTGTGACTGAGGTTGTGGTGGAGGTGGATGTTATTGAGATTGATACCGAGGATACTGTGGATATTGAGGGTAGGATGGGAAATATCGTGGATTATTTCCTCCATATTATCATCGCCAACCTTGTTTCCAAGATGTATTTTGAGGTTGGGGTGGAAAAACTTGCCAAGGTAATGGTGCATTCCAATTATTTTGAGGTTGTTTCAGATAAACTTGAATTGTTGCGAAGGGTCTTGCACCATACCTAATTTTAGGGGCTACCAAGGTCTCCTTAGGGCCAAAATGTAGAGTTGTTTCAAGGCTTGATTTGCTACAGTATCTTCTTGGTAGATTGTTTTCAATCATATTAATGATGGAGCTTTCAATGCTATTAATGATGGAAAATCCTTTGTAGCATGTGTTTTTTCTCAAATGGCACGTATTTTAATGTTATTAAGTGGACATTTTCTCAAATGATGTTTCTTTGTACATCTAGGGCATAATATAGATAATGCAACATTCTCGATTTTTTTCTTATTTTGCATTTGTGGCATACTTATTTGTTCACTTAGATTGCCAAGAATACATGTTTTAAAATTTTCTAGAAAATTACTAAGTTCAACTCCACTTAACGATCCAAATGATGATTTACTTACTATTTCCATAGCTAGGTCCCAGTGGATTTTTCAACACTTTTCCCTTCCTCATGATATATTCTTCCAAAATTCACAAGTTTCCTCAAATGAAAGGCGGTATGGATCCACTTTACCTATTAGATCTAGGAGATCAATCCATTCATCCTTAATTTATCTAAGTAAAAGGTTTTTTAAGGTATCCAATCCTAGTTAATGTAATTTTTCCCTTTTAACATTATAAATAAATCTTTCTACAAAGTCCTCAATATTCTCCTCCACTTTTTGGCTCATTTAAAGAATTTTATATGCAATAATCTTTATATCTTTCTAAAAATAGTTTTCTCATTCCATCCCATGATCTTACAGAGTTGGTTCTTAGTCCCATAAACCATTGAAGAGCTCCATCTTTTAATGTAGCAAGAAACAATTCCAAATTATTTAGCTTCTTGTAAGTATTCATAACTTATACAAAGTACTAGCTTCAAACTCAGGAAATAAATAAAAAAATAAAAAATTGGGTCTTCTAATCTCATAACATGGAAGTTAAGAAGTACAAATGGAGAAACATTCTTCACGTTAACATGTGTATCAGTATCTTGGATAGGAAATCCATAAGGATCTTCTTTGTTTTTATCATCTCCATATTCACCTCTTCCTCTACCTCCTCTACCACCTCTTCCACCTCCAAGAGGTGGTCTTATTCCTCCTTATCCACCTCCAAGTGGTGGCATTTCACCTCCTCCTCCTCCTAATATCCTTTCATGTCCATTGGGAGGAGGGAATACTTCTTCTTGACCTTCTGCCATTGATTCTTCAAAATTGAGATAATAAGGTTCTTCAATTGGATTCCCTTATTCTAGTTATTCAATTACTGGTCTTCCAAAGAAGATTCCTTCTCCTCCTTCTTCTTCTTCTTCCTCTCCTTCAGTAGGTATCTCAAGTTCTTGTGCAACAAGTTGTTCTCCTGTTGAAATAGAAAGAAAGATAAGTGACTCGGTTGAAGATGTTGGATTCAACAAATTGAAGAAGATGAGGCCTAGATCCAATTAGCATCTCTTTGACTGGTAGGCACTGCTCTCGTATGGTGGGAGAGAAAACTTCAAAAAGGAAGTAATCATGTGGGTAAACTCATCTCTTCCTAGTCTAAATTTGTTTCTGCTTTAAAAGGATAATTTTATTGATTAGCATATCGACAGAGCCATGATAGAATGGAAACATTTGAAACAAAGCAAAGGACAAGATGTGCAAAGCTTCACAAAAGAGTTTACAAAACAAGCTTTAACTTTGGGAATTCCTCTAGATTCACTTGATATTTTTATGAATTATATTAATTGTTTACATGAGTATCCTTGGCATTCTTTGTTGTTGTTTGAACCCACTACTCTTGACTCAACTAGTGTGAAATTCATTCACCTTGAAAGAAGGGGAAACTGTGAACAAGACAACTATGCAAAGAAGATAGTGACAACAAGGAAAAAGGAAGCAAAGCCTCCTTGTACTCGTTATGAGAAAGAAGGGAATGATGAGGAGCATTGTTGGAAACTACATATGGAATTGAGGACAAAGAGGAATGGCAAAAAAGAGAAGCAAAATATGGTTTCTATCATGCAATAAGACCAAGAATCTAAATTAGAGGATGAGGAGAATAACACAACTGTCGAATTTGTAAGTCTTGGACCAATTGACCTGGGATCTGACTCGAGTGATGAGATGAATATTGCAACTCTCAAGATTGCAGGTGATGGACCTATTGACTTGGGTTCTGATTCAGGGAATGAGATGAAGCTTATAGTAGATTTTTTGGCAAATATGAGAAGACCGCCAAAGACTACATGGCTCCAGGAAATTGAGGAGATAAACTAAAGAACTCAAGAAAATAATGTGGAACTAAGGAGACTCCTACAAGAAGCGGAGGAGGATAAACAAAATTTGCAACATAAGTTACAAGCCAAGGAGGAGGCCTTAGAAAGGTTGAAACATGACAATCCATCATCACCAACACCTAAGGTAAAAGGTGATTCTTCAATTTCATGTTCTCTTTATGATGATGATTTTGCTGCTTTTGAGAAACATACTACAGGAATTGGTTCAAAATTGATGAAGAAAATGGGGTATGAAGGAAAAGGCATCGGTATTAATCACCAGGGCATTCTGAATCCTATCAAAGTGGAGGAATTTACTCGTTATGCAAGACTTGGTTATGTTAGAAAGGAGGTTTGATAATTCTTCAAGACAACCAGTGACCAATCAATGACGGATAATGGGATCACATCACAAAACTCCAATGATAGTGAGGATTCCATAGGAATTCCTCCTCATCAGGAATGCACCAGGAAAAATCATTCAAAGAAGGTTTAGAAAGTCTAGAGGAGAAAGAACTACTGCAAAAATTGCCACAAAGGGGGGCATCAGAGGGCCACATGTTGGGAGCTCCATCCAAAGCAGCAACTGAAGGAGGACCAGAAAGAACCTGTGAAGGAAGAAGGACAAGTCAACAAAGTTGTTCAACCAGAAAGCCCACTGTAGGGAGAGAACCCATTAACCTATTTGGGTAAGAAATGGGTAGCATTTTTAAGTAGTTGAACATGGCCACATTTTGTAAATCACATGTTGTGAAATGATGCAAAAGTGATGAAGTGTTTGTCATCGCTTATGAATGCAACATGATGATATTTTTGGCCTTTTTAGTTTATAGTTGGGGTATTGATTTCTGTTATTATTATGATGTAAAATTGACCAATGAGTGTGTTATAAACTCTTGGAAAGTATGGGATTTTCTTGGGTCATGTTTGGTCTTGTAAAAGAACATGTATTTTGCAAATCTATACTCCATGTTTGCATGGGATACATGTGTCAGTTCATGACTTGTGGCTTTGAAGTACAAAATTGAAGGAGAAGGAAGTGTGGACTGTTTGGGCAATCATTGGGAGGGAGTAAAAAATATTGCAAATTGTGTTCATGCTTTTGAAGGACCAAAATCTCCTAAGTGGGGAGGAATGATCCAACAAGATCCTAAAGGACCAAATTTTTGAAATCCTCAAAACTCGGAAAAAAAAACTATCTTAGATTGAAGATTTCATTGTTCTTAATCCAACGGTGTGAACGACACCTCAATCTTACAACGTATGTGAAAGTTATGACCCGTTGAAGTTTTCATGAAACAACTAAAAAACTTGCAGGTAGGACCCATAGGATGCCACGTGGTAGTTGATGTCAGTAGTACAGATGATGATGTCAGCATGATGATGTGGTGGTACAGTCACTAGGAATCCAATCAGTGGACTACACATGGAAGATGATGTCAACAGCCTAGTCAGTAGTACAGACAAATTAGAATGTGTCATGTGGTGCCCAGTTGGCAGTTGGTCAGTTTTCTTAATGGAATAACATTTTGGCACTTTGCAACGGACAGAAAGAGTGAAATTGTCGCCTACTTGATTTTCCCAATGACCCCTAAAAATATGACAACGGTTTGGTAGGCTCTTATGTTCAAATTAATAATTAAAAAACAAAAAACAAAAAAGCTTAGTGGTCGGCAAGTCGACCATTAGGCAGATCCATCGGCCCCCATCCAACCACCATATATATTATATAATATCACAATGACATGTGTTGAACTGCCCAACGTGGTCGTCGGTCAGATTACCAGCAATTCCAAACTCAACGCCAAAATAAAAACGACACCCAAAATTAACATAACCACCAACTATTATATGTTCGCATGCAGGTTTGAACCCTAGTCTCCTGGGGCCCTTTTTGACAAGCCACCAACACACCACACGGGTGGCCTTTGATAGGTCCACCCCTCCAACATATATAAACTCAATCTGCTTGATGAGAGAATGAGGGAGGAGACACATGTCCAGCGAAAGGAGACCGAGACAGAGTTCCAGGCGTCGTATGGCCATGCAGTGGGCATGAAAACTAAGGGAATATTCCTTTATATTTTCTAGGAATATTCATTTGATGGAATCTGCAAAGAATATTTGAGATTCCCTAGAGGCCCCAGGGTCACTGTGATATAAACAAGTCAAGTTTATATTCAAATTTCACGAAATTTCACCACGAATCCAACCTTGCTATCCATTTCTTTAACAGAGCTATGCTTTTTCAGGACATCCCCAAAAGTAGAGGTATAAGGTGTGAATTTTGAATTATATGCATTCTGATTTCACTAAGAATTAATGGAAGAGGCCTCCTCGCTTTGATTAGGGCCCAGAGATGTCGCTCACATAGAGTGAAATCTGTTATCAAGTTTTGGTGTCTCTTTCTCTTTATGGTTGCCTTTTATTTCCCTCTTTTGCTATGTGTATGCACTTGTGGTTACATGTTCTTTTAAATGCAATTCTTAAATGCATCAATGAAGTACAAATATATGTATCAATCATATTCCTATGGATCTGTAGAGGGAATATTAATTTTTATGGTATGTTCTATGCTTGCAACAATTACTTCAATGTCTTATCATCACTGACAGTGATTGTAGATAGAACATCAACAATATGTACAAGAAGATATGAGATTATTTGATTACAACTGAGGGTCCCAATTATATACCTATGCAGGTACCCATTCATGAATGGTCATATCCTTTGAGACATGACTCTTCAACACTAATTATTAATTAATTATTCATTATTTCTGATTTTTTTTATTTATAGTTATTTATATTCTTTTTATATATATTGTATTCATAACAAGCTTATAGGAAGGGGAATTAGCCCCTAGTTTCACTCTTTAACACTCCCTCTCAACTAGGGAGGAATTACACCTATCAACATCTATCGATTGTTATGCCATCATGTCCATCATGTGCCATTTTTGTAACTTGTCTCGTCTCTCCTGAAGATTGAAATCATAGTCCACTAATAAAGGATTGAAAGCGGGTGGATCATAAGACCCTACCATCCTCGTCAAAATGATAGAGGCTAGTCTTCATGTTGAGGAATAGAACCCCTACTAGGCTTGATCCTTTATTGATGAAGTTGTTGAACATCATGTATCCTAGTCATAGGGAATACAATAGTACCTGACATGTCTATCGGTAGTACTAATTGACCCTACCCACTTTTCCCAATTCATTGGACATATGAGAGGTACTTCCCAAGAGTCACAAATCGCAAGGGTGGGATGTATGTTGGGGTATCCATAGGGGAAGGTAAACCACTAACCCTATTCTCATATAGCATACTCCATAGGGGAAGGTGAACCACTCACCCTATGTTCACATACTAGGGTATGAACTCCATAGGGTAAGGTAAACCACTCACCCTTTATTCACATGTTGGGTCCACACAAGAAGGTGAACCACCCACCCTATGCTCATATAAATTCAAGAAGTACCCTAGGCCCCTAGGAGCTACCAAAGCTCAATGTTTAACCCAATCAATATCCCTCCATATAGGGAATTTTTCTCTCTAAAGGCTAAGAATTTTTCCTTCCCAAAGGCTTTCTGATGATATCAGCAACCTGACCATCCATCCATGGGAGCATCATTTCTCCTCCCAACAGCATATAGATGATGGAACACGTCTCACGAAAGAGATTCTTCAAATCACATTGTCTTATGGATAACCATTCTAGCATTAATGGTTTTAGAAATCCTATGTTTCCTGTACATCCAAGATACCAAATCAAAAATCATGTTAAAGAAAGTATTTAACTAACCTTACTCCCTCTCACTGAGGGAGACCACAAGCCTAAGCTTGTCTAATTCGTGAAGTGCCCTAGTGCCTATTCTAGACAATTTTCTTTCATATGAATGGACTCCCTTTGGTTTAAGATGCATGCTATAATACAAAGTATCCACCTGGCATATTGCTCATCGTGGGATACAATAACCTGAATAATTACCAATTAGCATGCCATGCTTCTCATAGTTCACTTCCATAGAGAATTCATTTGTTATAATTATCGAAAGGGTTCAACAGATAACTCCCTCTGAGACTGATGAGATAAAAAATTCTTCAATTTGTAACCATGAGTCCTACTCATCTTCTTCAAGACCCAAAGGTAGCTTCACAGTATGTGCTTCTTAATTATAAACATCAGCAATTCATGCAAGGATCTTATCTTCCCTCTGAAGCCTCTTCCTCAATCAGGGAGACTTCAAGTATATCCTTCTCAATGAAAATTTGAACCAATTCATCTCTCTAGTGTACTTGTTGTTCCAATCAATGCAGGATCACACTTTGGTATATCATAATATTATAAGGGAAGTCTTCAAAATTCTGTCAGAGCTTCTCTTATGATGATAAGAGATTATCTAAGAATACTTCAAACAAGATTGCACTGATGATGCATAGCTCTCATTCCAATGATTTGAGAATTCATCGGTCTTTAAACTTAGTTCTCGCGTTATAGCATGTTATGCATGGCAACCTTTATCAAGCTAGGAACTAAGCAATACGTCAAGTTGAAAGCTCTTCAATCTTGACACCTCTTTCTTTCCTGTAATGTCCCTTCCTAAATTATTTTGGAATAGGATTAATTTCTACATTTTGGGGCCAATTTTGGATGAGATGGGGCCCACTCAATTTTGTTTAGAAGACTTAGGAGTTAGAAGTAAGTTATTTTGGTTTGTTAGTAGCGTGGGGGGGGCACCACACTAAGAAATACATACTCCCTAAGTCAATGGGTCGAATTGCATGAGAGGGAAATCGAAGGCTTAGTGAGGGACCCCCAAAGGGGGAAAAAGGGAGGGAAAAAGGCTCTACAAAATCTATAAAATGAAGGCAAAACTCCTCATTTCATGATTCTTAGCTTATTGAATTTTATTATGTTGCTTGAGTTGTTTATCTAGGTCACTTGCTATTTAGCAAGAGTTTTCCAAGGAGATAACTCACCCTTTCTTCAGGCGACTCCGAGTGCCACCCTAGAGAGGTTCATCCATTATCATCCAGAGGAGATTCGTAGAGAAATTTCCAGCATTTGTATTTAGTTTGCCCCAGCAATGCGTATTTCTGGAGGACCTAGTAATGTATCTAGTGTGACCATTGCAACATTCTATCAGAGGACTATTTCTTACTAGGATAAATAAGGGAAGTATTAGTGGAGTTGACTGCTACCTTTATGGAGTGTTTGAGGAGGATTTTGCTAGTGTATTCGCAGGCAGTGTGCTTCAACAAATTTGGAGGGTGTAGGGCCTTTTGGGTGTCGATTTTGGAAGGTCAAAACCGGACCAACAATTTCTGGGTTTTTCTGGGCTTTTGACAAGGACCCCAAATATAAATTTGCAGAATTTTTAGAGCAATGAGAGTGGGGTTTTCAAGCATATCTTTGCAGCAAACAGTATAGAATTGTTGAGGATTGTGCAGTGTCTTTGGGGGTCGATTTTGGGAGGTCAAAATCAAGCCAAACCATTTCTAGGTTTTTGTGGGCTTTGTGAGAGGAGTTTGTGGCTAAAACTTCAAAAAATTTCGAGTGATATTTGGGCCTGAAATTCTAATTCTTATAACAGGGCGAATTGCTAATTAGTTGGAGAATTTGCGCCATTTTTTGGGTTCAAGTTTGACTTGGAGATAGGTCGAACCCTTTCTGGGTTTTTCTGGGCTTTTGGTGGAGACCTAAAGATTAGTTTAGTGGAATTTTCTAAGTACTTTTGGAGGCTCGAACAGGGGCTTCTTCCAGCGAATAATTGTAGAATTTCTAGGGTCAACGCAGAACATTGAGAAGAAGACTTTCCCTTGCATCCGAGCAGCATTTTTCTCACCTGGGATTGTCTAGCTTGATTTGGAAAGCTAGGTGCACATGTTCCATGCATTGTACCCTCCTTCGGTAATAAAATGGCTCAGTTTGGCGTAGTTCTAGTACAATTTTATGGGTGTTCAATTGTTGTCTGAATTTTTATGTCTCATATGTGTATTTTGCCTGTTTAGCATTATTATTTCCTTTTCGGGACATTACATTTCCAATGCCACTTAAGGTTTATGAAAGAGGGTGTTAACCAATTTTATTTGAGCAAACTAACTTCAAAAGACATATGCTTGTCCTGAACTTTCAATTATGCCTTACTCCATACTAACAGATATAGTCTTCAAGAGCGTTCAAAAAAAAGTTTAAAGAAAAAATACTATTAGCATATACATACTTTATATTTTGGTAATTAGACATATTTACTAGTAGTTATTGCCCACCATAATTCATGGAATTCTTTGCATTCTTTATATTTCGGTAATTAGACATATTTACCAATATTTATTGGCATCATAATTCATGGAATTTTTTACATTCTTTATATTTCATTAATTAGACAAATTTACCAGTAATTACTGCCCACCACAATTTATGGAATCCTTTACATTATTTAGGTAGCAGTAAAAACTTAAATATGTTCTACGTAAATATTGTAACAACCCCAAAAATTTAACTCTTCGTTGAAGTCTTTCTCCACCAAAACTCTATACCATGTTAATTTTGATGGTATGTTCTATGCTTGCAATAATTACTTCAATGTCCTATCATCATTGACAATGATTGTAGATAGAACATTAACAATACATACAAGAAGATATGAGATGATTTGATTACAACTGAGGGTCCCAATTATATACCTAGGTAGGTACCCATTCACGAATGGTCATGTCCTGTAAAAATAACTCGAAATTTGCAGCTGCTAATGAATTTTTATTGAAAACAATAGACTCAAATTTCTTCTACTCAATCTGCAGATGAGAAAACATACAATAGAAATACATGCAATCATTCAAACACAATGAACATAGTAATTTTACTAGGGAACCCAACTGGGAAAAATCCATCCTTTGTTTGTATTATATCATATGAGAATATTGATCTATTACAATGACAACTTCAATCCTTGAAGCGCAACTTGCATTGCAATATTGATCTCCTACTGTTGAGACTGCTCTGGAAAATACTGAGTCTACACTTACTC
Source organism: Pinus taeda (assembly GCA_000404065.3). Taxonomy (NCBI): domain Eukaryota; kingdom Viridiplantae; phylum Streptophyta; class Pinopsida; order Pinales; family Pinaceae; genus Pinus; species Pinus taeda. The sequence goes on along the minus strand of APFE030025177.1, from coordinate 102,781 downwards.
TGTCTGCACTCACATTCCTGCACTCACTCCTATTTCCTTGGGAAATTCTAGGGAAATTAGCTCGTCTTCTACATACCAAAATTGTACACTTAGTAGTATACAATAATAAAAATATAATTATGTCTTTTCACTCCACTCAACTAGGCAATTTGAATTGCATGCACGACTAGGAATATTTTTAGTAAGTTGAATAGTTAACTAAGAGATCAGTGAGTTAACAATAGTTACAACTACTCAACTGAATTCATATTGACTATATTCATGACTAAACCTCAAATAGCTAAGTTTCGCTAACTATAACTCCATTGTATTGCTAGATCTTAGCAATCAACTCATGCACAACTCTACCTAGCCTACAAACTTGAATTTATTGATTTAACTTAGAGACAAGGCCATGTTACTCTAGATAACTACAATCCAATTCATCATGATGAAAATCGAATTTATCCATTTGACTAAGGCACAAATAAAATTTATCCTTTTCTTACTACAATTTCAATACTCCCTCTTAGCAGGAAAAGAGTTCTGCACAACCCCAATTATGCTCCTGAAGGAATGTATTATAATAAAACTAACACTCCATATCACTGTTTTTATTGCTACTGCAACTGAGAAGCATCCAAAATACTAAATAAATTGTGTCTCTAAGTTGTAACTATCTCTTGAGTCTCCAACTGCTACTAGCTTGCAATTTTCGCCTCAGATCTGACTTCATCAACTAACACTAGTCCTTCTTCTATTGAATACTTTGGGCCCTTATAGTAAGGGTAATGATCCATGAGAATAGTGTACTGCAACTGTTGTTTCTCTCCTATGGAACCTACCCAAATCTCTGCAACTTTGGGACTAAGGCTCTACATCACCCCACCTCACTCATGTAGGTATAGATGCATACAAAACGAACTATGATCTACTCATACTGTTGTTGCTACTTATTTATCATTTCTTCTGCACTACTACTACAACTACTGCAATAATGAGTTTGATCTCCCAAGATCTTATGTACTAGCTTCCATAGGGTTGCTCCCTCTGAAACTAGACTCCCTTTGAGTCTCTATCTCCCTATGGAAAATCTCTTTGTTCCCTCTTCGCAACTCACATTGTCCTCCTACACTGGAGAAATTCCTACACCACAAATATGTTATTTGAAACTTCTTTGAGAAAAGATCTAGAACCTTGTTTCTATGTAGTTTTCAATATCTCTGATACCATGTGGAAATAACTCGAAATTGGCATATGCTAATGAATTCAGACTGAAAACAATAGACACAAAATTATTCTACTTAATATGTAGAAGGGAAAACATACAATAGAAGCACATTCAATCATTCAATCACAATGAACACATTATTTTTACTAGGGAACCCAAATGGGAAATGCCTCTCCTATGTTTGTATTATATCAAATGAGAATATTGATTTATTACAATGACAGTTTCAAACCTTGAAGCTCAACCTACACTACAATACTAATCTCCTCCTCCTAAGACTTCTCTGGAAAATATTGAGCCTGCACTTGCTCTACCTGGACTCGCATTCCTGCACTCGCTCCTATTTCCTTGTGTAATTCTGAGGAAATTATCTCATCTTATACCAACTCTGTACACTCAATAGTATACAATTATGTATTTTCCCTCCACTCATCTAGGGAATTCGAATTGCATGCACAACTATGGTTATTTTTAGTAAATTAACTAGTTAATTAAGAGACTAGTGAGTTAACAACAGTTACAACTACAATTGAACTCATACTAACTCTATTCGTGACTAGAGCTCAAATAACTAAGCTTCACTAACTATAACTCCATTAGATTGTTATATCTTAGCAATCAACTCATGCACAACTCTACTTCTAGCCTACAAACTCGAATTTACTGATTTAACTAGGAGGAAAGGCCATGTCACTCTAGATAATTGCAACCCAAGTCATCCTACTAATGTGGAAAATCAAATTTCTCCATTTGACTAAAGCACAAGTCAAATGAAGCCTTTTCTTGCTACAATTTCAACATGTCCTTGCAGACATGACTCTTCAACACTAATTATTAGTTAATTATGCATTATTTATTATTGTTATTATTTATAGTTATTGTATTATAGATATATAGATATATACATATATACATATCTGTACACACACAACACACACACACACACACATATATATATAGATACATACATATATAATATACATATATATATTATTCCATAACAGGTTTCTAGGAATAGGAATTAGCCCCTAGTTGCACTCTTTAACACACACAACACACACACATATATATATAATATATATTTCATAACAGGTTTCTAGGAATGGGAATTAGCCCCTAGTTGCACTCTTTAACACAATTAGAATATGGAAAACTTTAAATATGAATTATATTGTGTGAAGATAGAGTCTGTATAGGTGGGCATCCTTCTATCAAATGAATTATTTGGTAATCAAATAAAAGTTTCAGCTATCTTCACTCAGATATCATGCCACTCACTCTTGAGCCTCCTAAAAGGTTTCAAATTCCAATTAAAATAATACATAAAGTGTAAATCAAAATACCCAAACCTCATGGTTTTTTCATATTTGCAACATCCTTGCAAGGTGTTGGTAAGTTGCTATAATGGTGGATTAGGGAACAATTGATTGAATAAGGGTTACCAGATATGTGACATTTTACAAGTACTTCAAACTCAGTAGATACCAAGGGCATGGTAGTTGGCCACATTCCTCAAACAATTATTGTCATGATAATACAGTGGCAAGACATGGCGTATTGATGTAAGAATATCAAGTGGAGTTTTGGGTACAATTTCAAGCCCAGTTTTGGCAGAAGTCAAAGGTTTGATCTCGCTAAGGGAATGGCGAAGAAATTTACAAAGGCTTGTATATCCTCACACTTAGATCCAATGCAGTTTTTATTTCCACAATGTTTCAATACACACAAAAATGAATGAAATCAGTGCAGCTCAATGATTTCAACTTGCAAATGTGCTCATAGGTGATATAGAGGAAAGTTATCTTGTTGATGTTGGGGTTGCACGATAGAGACAAGTTTATATAATAAATCCTAAGTTGATAAACTAAGGCATCGAGAGAGTGCCTCACATATTTTCACTTTTTATTACTCAACTTATGTTATGCTCTCTGTTGCTATGTTTATTTGTCTAAATTATTTGTTAGTTGCAGGCACAAACGGTGAGTCCATAATAACCATTGCTTGACTTGATCTATTACAGAGGAGACTTCGAAATAATTATTTTCAAAGGTCATGGGAACTACTATTTAATGTAAATCCATGAGATGAAGTTGGTGCTAATATCAACATGATTAGATAGTTTGGTGTTGGTTTCTACTCTACATATTTGGTTTTTGAGAACGTGGTTGAATTATACTTGTTCTTGCTTCTGACATTGAGAGGTAGCCTTTATTTCATTATCTAAAGGCCATTACTCCAGCAAATGAAGTAATGGCAAGAATATATTACATTTAATTGTAAGAAGTGCGAGTGTTGGTTCTGGAAGATTTTCAAGATTGGTATGTCTTTGGGTATACCCAACATTAACACTAGTGAAACCAACAACATTACTTGTAAAGATTACATCTATAGATTAAATGGATTGTGAATATGTCTCAGTTAAATTGTGATTCAAAGAAAAATATGATAAACATGTTCAATGTAAAAGGCTTTCGTATAATCTTGGTTTTTTTGGTTCTGATAAGAAGAGCCTTGTGCCTTATGAAGGTGCAAAGAAAAACTTCTACGATTGAATATTTTTCTCTTGAGCAACTTGATATGAATGTTTCTCCTTCAAAATTGGTGAAGCTTATAGGTCTGGATGCATTAAAAACCAAGTTTTCTAAAGCATCAATTTGTTTTCTATGTGTGGGCAAAAACAGGAAAGCATCCTACTCTTGAAAGAGAACTTGGTATTGATGGCTATGATTATCCATCCTTCATAACTTTCAAACCTTAAAAAGGGTGACTATATTAGTAACAAACCTATTGATTGTAAAAGCTTGTTGAAGATATGGAACATGAATGCCTACATAGGAATTATAGCAGTCTTCAGTTTCCAAAGAACATGGTATGCATTATTATTTCTAGAATCGGAATTGGCTCATCCAGATCCTAATAAGTAAAAATCAACAGTTGGAGATTATTTGCATATTTCAAGGAAGAAAAACAATGTTCAAATCTTAGCATATTCAAAGATAGCAACATTCCATGATTTGAAGATACTCAACTTTATCCCCTTGAGCAATTCAAGACACTTCACAACTATTTTCAATAATTTATTTATTTAGAATTATTAATTGATTTGAATTCCTAGAAGATAGTGATAGCTCGAGAGTGTATTTTATATATAAACTATTAGTTATCGGTTGTAATGAGCAGGGATTGATCATTTTTAAAGGGTAGTTGGTAGACTTTAGGGAACAACTTCAACAACTTCAGTTTTAAAGGAGGAGAACTAGATATTGTATTTATTTTTAGTTTTTTTTTATGATTTTATTCCTCAAATATTATAACTACTTGAGGAAAATATTGTTCTATATTCTCTTTTATTTTTAACATAAAATGGTTGGCTTTTGGTCCCATAACACTTGTATATTTTGTAAATCCTGTAACTTTAGCATTTAAAAAAAGGCTTATGGCTTTAGTTGATGACATGAATTGTTTCATATGTAGGTGGTTTCTAGTGTTCATTATATTTTCTACATCCATCTAAGGTTGTATAGATATTTGGGAAAGTTTGGGTTGAGTGTCAACCTCCTTGACATCCCATCGCAAAATTATGTTCTTTACTGAGTACATCAAGGTGACAGTGTGTCACTATTGATCCTTTTGAATCCTTAGATTATTGATTCTATACCGATTCTTATATGTATTAATGTTTTGCTATAGAGATTCTTTTATAGCTTCTACTCCTATTAGATAATTGGATATTCAGCGAGGATATTTGATTCTCTGAATTCTCCTTCATTCTTCTATCAAAACCTTTAAATAATTGTACTATGTCATAGTTAAATGTCGAAACTTTGATTAGGTACCTCACAGATAGGGTTTTATTCATTTAAGCAGGGATGTGTGACTCATTAACAACCAACCAACCAAAACCCCTAGATCCGGCCATTGTGCTTCATAGGTTTTTGTTTAGTGATGGTGAAAAAAATTAAAGCCTCGTCACAATTGAGGGAGACCCCTTTGGTTCAAGGACTAACATGGACCTAAAGTGTTTGAGTTGGTTTCTTGGCGTAGTTTTTAGCCAATAAATTGACTTCAAGAAATAGATACAACATTTGGCGTCATTTCTAGGGAGCGTGATAACGAGATATCTTTCCCAAGAGAACGATAATTGATTAGATTTATTCTTTGGTGGTGAACAAAGAGTAGACATTTGAATATTTGCTACATTTTTTTACCTGGAAACTCCACTTTGTTTATTTGGTGATTCCATGTGTTCTAGATTCCATTGGTTCGGGATGTCAAGTACATTTGTTGATATGTTTTTTCAATGCTTGGTAATGGTTGCATTTAGCAATATAATTTTCTTTATCTTAGCAAAAATCATAAATTTTAGATATTAGCAATGGACGAAGTTCTCAAAGTTCTTGAACAATATGTGTTTCAATAGCTTAATGATTTGCACCTTTAAGTACAAGTTCTCAATGGAATTTGAATTTCATATTGTATATTATTTTCAAGTTTTTAATTGCATGTAAAGTTTTCATAATGTATATTCTGAGTCAGGTAATCCTCTTTTCACATGGTTGCACTTGAAGTATGACTACACTTAACAAGTAGACTACCAGTCGAGTAGAGTAGGAGTGTGAAATCAGATAAGTTTGTTTTCTTAGCATCTGTTGAGAAGTATATGGATTGATTTAGTTTGTAATGTGTCTGAATAAAATAAATTTTGAGCAGTTGGTGTGCAAATAGATTAGTTGGTTTTTCAAATTTGCTTCATTTTACAAAATGGTTTGAGTTTGCAATTGCTTCAGTTTGTAGTATGTGGATAGTTTAAGTATGAGTAGGTTACAATTTGTGAGTTACAGATTTTAGGTCACAGATTGCAGGTTATTCAAAGGAGAATTATTTGTTGTTGGAGATATGTGTGACTTCACATCCCAAAGAATTAGATATTATTGTTTATTTCTTTTCAAATAAAGCAGTGATTCTTCAAGAATTTAAGTTTGAAGTGGGTAAATTTTTTCAGTTTGAAGCACAATAGATTAAATTTTCAATTCATCCTACAAGGCATTAGTATTTCATTTTCAGTTCTGAAAGTATGTTTTTAAAGAGAATACGTGTCAAAAAAAAATTAAATGTAAAAAATGTGTGTTGCTTTTTAAAATACAAGCTAAAATTGGCAGATGTCATAGTGTTGCAAAGATGGGGGTGATGTTGATGGCATACACTTTGAAAAAATTCTAGGATATAGATGGATTGAAGTTGATCACAGGATGCGGGACTCCTCAATTCACATATTACATATGACAAATAATAGTTTTCATACTACAGGTTGCAAGAAATGGACAAGTTGGTTTAAATATTGAAGATTGTAGAGTCATTTACAGAGCAGTTTAATTTGATGTGAATTAGTTTCAATGAGATGAATCCATGCCCAAAGGACTCTAGGCACTTGTTCTTCAAGTTCTCTTCATCCCACATGGGGAAGCAGTCCCCAGTTGGAGCCCACGTTGTAACATATTCTTGGAAAAATGTCACACATTTTTTAAGCAATGCCAAAAAATTGTCATATTTCTTCAATATTCTCATGTTTATCATTGTGATGCCTGCTTTGTTAATCATGTATGACAGGTTTCTATAATGAATGCTTTTGGGATACAAATTTATCGAAACGAGGAAATAGATCAGTACCTTCAAACATAAGAAAATATCTCAAGCTTCAAAACCTTCTGATTGCTCACATTAGATAAATTGGGGGCTGCCACAAGAATTGGGCTATCTGTTATTGACTTATTCAATGGTAACTAAGCCTTTTCTATTTTTCAAAGGAATATATTTTTATTGTTGAATTGAGGCTTCTGTGATCCATATCAAGTTAACGAGAGATTTTTCAACGTAAATCACATGATATTTCATTTGACAATTGAAATATGATGTGATTTACGCCAAAACATCTCTCGTTAACTTAATATATTTTTAGTGCCGGAGAATGGTTATAAAGCTCTCAAAATTCGGCTAATGCCTTGTTTACAAAGCTAGGATTTTATAATAAATAATAG
>APFE030025177.1:36904-79138 GCA_000404065.3 Pinus taeda | reverse complement strand
TACCAGTGTGTCACCAAGTGTTGTAGCGGCTACAACCACCCTCCGAAATTTTTCCTTAGCTTCGTTTTGGAGCCTCCCTACCAACCATTATTAGCAACATGTCTTACGCTATCAAGTACATAAGCTTCATTGGTTTTTCAGCAGCTTGCCAGCCTGTGTTTGTTAGTTTGCTTCACTCCCCTCACAGGCTGCCATTCTAGACTTGGGCTAGTTTCTGGATGAGAATCTCCCTTAAAAAATTATGCAATTCTGGAGGGGAACCAGCCTTCCCTCCAGAAATTGCAAAAATCTGTTGACCAACCTGTTAGGCTTAGAAATTGCACAATACAGTCAGAGAGTCTTCCTTGGGAAAATTTTGAAATCTGGCCCAGCACTACAGCTCAGCCCAGAAATTGCGCATTTTTGGGTAGCACTCACCTACTCCTCCCATAAATTGTGCAATCCCTCTAGAAATCAGCCTATTTCCTCTCAGAAACTACACAAATCCCTCTCTCAGTCAAGCAGGCTACTACATTTGCCTTCAGGATGACCGAGTCCCTCTGGGACCGAGCAAAATTTATTTGCATGCATGGGTTGCTCTTCCCGAAATAGCAAAAGGAAGCATGCAAAAGGCATCCCTAGATCTAGGGAACTACTTTTAGCAGCTAGAGGTTACATGCAAAGCTCATTTTAGAAACCTCTCACTAAGTGTCGCTTTTTCCTAGATTTGTGGCGTGCACGTCATAACCTCGATCTTATCAAAATTCATGAACCAGACACTGCAGAGTTCATTCCTTGCATCAACCTTACAGCTCTGACATCCCACATTACATCGAGGAGCCTTTGACACTTTCATCTTAATTGCTTTAGGGTAACTCTTCTTTTCATGGCTTGCACTGCGTTTCTATCACTTTTTGTGTTTCAGTTTGTGTGAGTGTTGTTTTCTTGATTTTAATGACCACTTGTTGTCGTTTTAATGTATGTTAGCTTGTAGAAGCATTGTTTCAGTTTTCGTTCGCATCTAACTATTGTCGCATGCATGACATTGTTTTTGGACCGGCAGTTGCCGTTGCAGCGACCCGTTTCACACACATGCATGTTTTCCCGTTTTTTGAATCCTACACGTGTTATTTGAATTCATGATAATTCACTCTTGTTTACACTCAGTTTCACCATGCATTCAGACTTCTCATGTTCTCAGTCGCTCGTTGACGGGTCTGGGCTGCCTTGGCACAAACCTTGCCTTGCCCAACTAGCATTGCACATTTCTGAAAGTGAAGGCTATTTCTTCCCTCCATAAATTGTGAAAGTCTAGCCCAGTAATGGCCTTCAGGCTTGCATTGTACAATTCTGGGAGGCAGTGGCTTGCTGGCCCTAGAAACTACGCAATGCAGTTTGCTAGTTTGCATGTCACTACTGACTGAAATTGCGCATTATGCAGTTTCAGTCCTTATCAGGCCACACTAGACTATCCATTACGTAGTTCCAGCAATCATTCAACCTCCTGATAGCCTGTACTGTGCCTTGCGCGGTTTTGGCAGTCAGTTTCCCAACCTCCCGGTGAAAATTGTGCAATCTTCACAGATAGTCATACAGGTATGTTGCATGTCAGTCCTCCAGTTTGTATTGGTTTTCGACTAATAGGTTATTTTTCATGAGTGTTGTTATGTCTATGGGTATCATAAGTGTTCATCTGCCTCTTAGCAGCACAGGTACAATGGTTTCCAGGAGAGAAAATTCAAAGACACTGTTGAGAGTGCAACTGGGGATGCAGTCAATCAAGTGTCTATGAACTTGCCTATCTATGAAGACATCAAGTTGTTCATGGACAAGAATATCAAGATGAAATGGTAGTGGCATCACAGCGAGCAACACCATCAGTAGCAGCAAAAGGTAGCACACCTGCATGCAACAAATCCAAGAGGAAGGTTGTTGACAGTGTAGAGGCGGAGCAAAGTTGTAAGCTCAAGCAGATCCACTTATGACGAAAGCAGCTTTGGATATTGAGGCTACGAGGTGACAGTGCGACAAGAGAATTGCGCATAGGCAGAGAGAGAGAAATAGAGATGGAGTTGCAAGTGTTGAAGCGGTGACTCAAGGAAGAACAAGAGTTGCACAGACGAGAGAAGGAGTTGCAGCAGGAACAGGTACAGGAGGTGCAACATGCATAGGCTAATGAAACTATAACCACACAAGTTATAGACCCAGCCCAGCAGCTGGCATGGATCAGACAAGGTGAGTAGTGTTGTCAATTGCATGCAAGGATGTTCAAGAGCATGGATGTCATTGTGTGCACGCATGCAATCCCACCCATTTGGCACACTCAACAAGGCGAAGACAATAAACATGTCCAACTAGAGCTAAACATGTATTTCGACAAGTTGATGTTCATGGTCACTAGCACACACTTGGAGATTAGCAAAGACACTATGCATCAGTATGCTGCTGGTCTAGTTGCACTCAACACAATGATGTGCATTTTAGCGCACGAGTTGGACAAAGGAGCCATATCAGTGTACCCATATCGAACGGAGGTAATATTTCGCTTACAGTAGGATGTCGCCATTGAGCACGCGGGAACCATCACGGATGACCAAGCTTGGCATCAGTTCGCCACCATCGATCATCGTGAGGATGTCGAAGAGTTTGTCTTACCACAACTATCTGAGTGTTCATGATAGCTTCCATGGCTTGGTCAAGCCTATTTTGTCTCACATGGGTACATGTGCAGATTGCATGTAACATATTGTAAAGTGGAATTCCAAGTGCCGATAGTTGAATGTAACAGTCATCGAGTAGTTGAAGAGTCATGAGGGTAGGTGAACAGTCACAAAGGGGAATTTCAAGGGTCACCCAACCCTTTGCTATTTATAGTACCTAATAACTCATTTTAAAGGCTTTTGGTTAGCTAAGATTTCGATAGGAGTATCTTAGAGAAACCTTGGAGAGTATTGTAACAAGCCTTGGCTTCTCCACAGTGCAGAGCTAGTACATCTCTTTGGAGGAGCAGGTGGCAGTGACTATAACATTCCGCTACCGGGACTAATGATTGGTCATGGTTGTATTGTATGATTGAAAATTTCACTTTTAATATAACAGAGCCAGCATGTTTCATGCATATGTTGTTATTGTATTTCAACTATCTTGGTTACACTAATGATATATGTATATGTTTTCTTATGCATGCATGTATGGACTCTTTCTGTATAAGTATGTACGAATCTTACTGAGATGTGTTGTTGGTTTAACCATCACTTTGGATTGTTAGCTTACTTGCTTTCATGTTTGTGATGCATCTTCGCTCGTGTGTTCCCTTCCAAGCCACGTGCTTCCACAGGTTTCCAAGGGGCGCACTCACCTCACTTTCCATGTGTTAGAACCGTTCATGCACCTTCATTGTCTTGTTGTGCATGTCACGCCCTTGCTACCAACAAGGACATCATACTTGCCTCTGTGCACAACCGCATTGAAGGCGATACCATACGACCCACTACTGGGACTCCTACACCAAACGGTTTGAGGTCTAGTTGGTACTTCTTACTGGGGAGATCCCCTGACATGCTGGCAGGTCCAGCACTGTCAACAAGTCAATAAAAAAATACCTATATATAACGAAATTTGGCAGCAACAGTGGCTTACCTTTAAATCCATAAATTCAAATAACTGTATTATTTTCCCTTTCTTCATGCACCCCTTTTCTCCATAGGAAAACTTGGACTTCTGCAGATATTCGATGGGGCTCTTGTCCAGTTATCATGTAAATAATATGCTTTACAAATACATCTTGGATTAGACAAAAATTTAAAGAATCATCTTCTTCCATAGTTTGTGATACCAAAACTACATTGGTTCTTTGTTGGGATTGAATTTAGGTTTATAGAGTAAGTCGTGAAAGACATGGCTCGAGATAAGGGTTGTTATCAGGTATGCCATCATAAATAATTTATTGCTCCTAGACAAATTGACGAACTAAACAGCTAATTCATTGGAAATGAGATCAGCCTAGTCGAATAAAAAAAAAATTGTATGAATAATAAAAAAGATAGAGCATGGATTTTGGGAGATTAATTGTAGTTTTTCAACCCATAAAGCAAGCACAGATCCTCCCTAAATTACTCTCTAAATAAATAAATATCTAGAACAGAAACATCAAAAGGAACCTATGAGTTGGTGAAATGAATTCTCAAATAATGTTCACCCCACCTACATTTGACTTCAAAAAACTATCTGCTTCTGACAATTTTAAGCACATATCTGGTTATGGTAGCTTGAATATACATCTGAATGCCTTAGGAGTCAGAGGAATTAGGGTCTTCTTCATTGTTAACATAATTTTTTTTGTGCTTGAACCAAAATTGTTTGCGCGCAAATAAACAAATTCCTCTACAAGCAAAGACTTCTGGAACACATGCAACATTCACCAATCCACTAGTCTAAATCATATTTCTATTATTCTCTTCCATTGGAAGGTTCACAGACCTCTCATACGCAATAGGCCAAGGAAAGTTCTCAACGATAATACCAAGTTGTTTAATCATAACATTGCAAATATCTTCTTTCCTTCCTCTTCTAGCCATTTCTTCTTTGTACTTAAAAATATCTCTCAATCAATAATGTTTGCAATGTCATTTAACTATAGATTTGTTAGTGGGATATGTAATCACTAGTTTTTACTACTTGGCATGTGAAATATATTATACAAAAAACTCTCAAAATACAAATTGAAGATACCAAAACTGGCGTCTATAGGAAGTCATGGAAATAAATCTCAAAATTCCAAAACCATCTCGTCCATTTACTTCGCACTGTGCTCCTAATTTAATATCGTCGACATATGTACCTTAAGTGACAAAAAATTATTAAATTAAATAAATACAAATTCTTTGTGATCATGAAATTTATCGTACAAGCTATTAATAATAACTCTAAGTTGAAAGGCGTACAAGCACAATTGCAAAGAAATATTGTGCAGAGACGTGGTCAACTACCTCTACTACGAAGCAACTTGATGGCTGGGTTGGTACCCACCACTATGTTGATGTCAACTCAATCTATTTGATAAAAAAATAAATTGTGTACGTGGCATCACCTCCCATTTATGTAATTTTCTTCGACAGATATTGGTCATAGAGCACACAATGCCTTAATTACATGTCAATTTTCCAATTCACCCAAAAAAAGCCAAAATTTCTTAGATTTACCGATGATGGGGCCTTTTTTAATAATAGGAATAAACCTTATTTAAATTTTTAATACTAGGTGCAGAGTCCTTTGTACCTTCTAAATTAGGAAGATCTTTGAATCAGGAAGATAATCAAGCTCCACACACAACAATCTCCCACTTGGAGACTGATTTTAGCAACTCCACCAATGCTTCAATTGTTGGACAATGCTTCCACTAGATTGGTTGTTTCTCATATTTACCATCATACTTGAAGGCCAATTGAAATTGAGCAGAAACCTAGTTTCTCCCTAGTTACTACCTTTGTTGACATGTCTACAGGATTATGTCTTGTATGTATCTTTTCCAACTTCAATTGTCCATCTTCCAAAACTAACCATATGAAATGGTACCTATGTTTAGTCTTAGAATGAAAGTTTGAGTTCCTTGCAAAATGAATGGCACTCTGGATGTCACTATATAACCTGCTAATCTCACGCTTTTTGCCCAATTCATCCATAAATCTTTGTAACCAAATCATTTCTTTACTAGCCTCTGGTGCAACAACATACTCTACTTTTGTTGTTGAAATTGTAACATTGCTTTGCATTTTAGAAACCCAAATTAATGATGTTCCACCCATACTAAACACATACCCCTTGGTGCTCCTCATGTTATCTCTATCACTAACCATATCTAAATTGACATATCCCTGCAGAATAGTGTTTTACCCCCCAAAACATAATGCTTGATTAGTGATACCTCTCAAATACTTGGGAATCCACTTCACTGCTATCCAATGCTCTTTTCCTCAATTTTTCATATATCTCCTCACAACTCCTACTACATGTGTAATATCAATCCTTTTGCACACCATTGCATGCATTAAGCTTTCAAATGTTGATGAGTATAGAACTTTAGACATATAGTCTATCTCTTCATGATTCTTAGGACACATCTCCTTACTTAGTTTGAAATGGCTAGCCAAAGGTGTACTAACTGGTTTTTCATTATGCATATTAAATCTTTCCAACACCTTTTCCATGTCCTCACCATGAGACAATGTTAATTTTTTATTTTTCATGTCTCTAGTTATTCTCATACCAAGGATTTGTTTCGCAGTATCCAAATCCTTCATTACAAATGAATTGGCCAGTTTTCTTTTGAGCACATTTATTTCTAGCATGTTAAACCCTGCAACAAGCATATCATCTACATGCAATAGAAATACAATATAGTTGCCATCATTTTATTTCTTAAGATAAGCACAATGGTAAGAATGGAATCTATTATAGCCTTGTTCAAACATAAACCTATTAAATTTTAGATACCATTGCCTTGGAGCTTGTTTCAAGCCATACAAACTCTTCTTCAACTTGCACACTAATTTATCCTTCCCTTTTACCTCATACCCTTGTGGCTACTGCATATAAATCTCTTCCTCCAAATCCCCATGGAGAAAGGTTGTCTTTACATCTAACTATTTAAGATGCAAATAGTTTGTTTCCAGTAGACTCAAAATAGTTCTGATGGAAATCATTTTAACAACATGAGAAAATATTTCATCAAATTATATACCTTTGTTTTGTGCAAACCCCTTCACAACAAGCCTTGTACCTTTTGTTTCCTCCATTTTCTTCCTTCATCGTGTAAACCCATTTATTCTGCAATTTTGTTTTTCCTATAGATAACTTAACTAAGTCCCAAGTCTAGTTGTGTACCAAGGAATCCATCTCTTATTTCATATATTTCTCCCAATTCTTCCTAGTTTCTACCTAAATTGCTTCTTCATATCCTTATGGTTCACCAGAATCAGTCAACAATACATAATATGATGAAGGAGAGTATCATTCACAGGGTCCACTTAACCTAGTATATCTTCTAACAACACTAGCAGGAGTTTGAGGTGCCTTTTGTTGTTCTTGTTATTGTTGTTGTTGATGATGATGATGATGATGGTTTTATAGCACCTTTGACTTTTGATTTTCTGTGATATTATCAAGCACTATGTATTTTGTGTTTTCCTTTTCTTGTTTCTTTCCCTGCAACTAATCTTTTTATAAGACCCTTTCATTGAAGACCACATCTCTACTCCTATTGATTTTGTGGTTTTCATAATCATATAAGCGATAGCAAAAATCATTAACACCATATCCAATAAAGGTACACTTCTTTGATTTTTCGTTAATATTTGTTCCGTTTTCTTTATTAATGTGGAAAAATGCTTCACAACTGAAGGCCTTTAAAAATGAGTAGTTTACCTTCTTACCAGTCCATGCCTCCTATTGAATACCACCATCCAAGGAACTTGAAGGCCCTCCATTTATCAGGTAAACAATAGTATCTACAACATCTACCCAAAATTGTAAGGGAAATCCTGCATGCAATTTCATACACCTTGCATGCTCCATGATGTCCTGTTCACCCTTTCTAACATGAGAATTTCTTGTGGTGTTCCTGGAATTATCTTCTCTCTATGAATTCCATGGCATGAAAAGTAATTATCAAACTCTAGAATCAAAAATACTATTGCATAAATACAATGTACCTACCTTCTCTCCTTTTTCTATTACTAGGGCTCCTTTAGTGACCTTCTAGGTTTTGTCGGTAAATGTAGTTCCGCAACCTTCACTTCCCAACTACCCTGTTGAAATTGGATTTTTCTTTCATCTGGAATATGCCTTATCTCCTTTAACATCCATTCATTTCCATTATGTTGTTTTATAAGTACCTTACCCATTCCAATAACATTAAATGGTTTATCCTCACCTAGAAACAATTGTCCAAAATCTCCCTAAATATAGTCATGAAAATGTTTCCTATGGGGTGTGGCATGGAATGAATCCCATGAATCTACCACCTAGGCATCGATATTAGTTTCTATTGAAAGAATCAAATCATCTTACAACACAACACCTGTTACATTTGCTTCTTGATTGTTCTCTTCTTGTCCACCTCCTTCTTTTCCCTTCTAAGACTTGTAATATTTCTTCAAATACCCTTTCTTCCCACATTTATAGCACACTAGCCCTTATCTAGATCTGGATCTTCCTTTCCTTGACTTATTACGATATCCTGGTCTCTTTCCTCCCTATGTTTTTCTTCCCCTATTCTCTACAGTCACAGCATTACCTCATGTCTCACCTAAGTTTTTTCGTTGCATTTCCTCGCTAAGGGTAGCACCAACAACATCATCAAAATTTAAAGTACTAGAACTAGAGATAAAATTATTGATAGCCATGACTAAATCATTCCAACTTTCTGGTAATCAGCACAGAAAAATAAAGCCCTAGCTTCATCATCAAAATTTACCCCTACAGAACTTAACTGATTGGTAACTGTGTTAAATCCATTTAAATGATCAGCGACAAAACCATCTTTGGTCACAAAGATAGGACGTGTTGGGAATGGTGAAAAAGGGAAATGGGGGTATAGGGAGCAAGGAGGATGGAGTCAGGGTTTTTACTATTTGTTTTTGTTAACCGTTGTACTGTCGAAAGTAAGCGATTGCACGTGCCTGCAAAAGGTGAAATCGCAAACTGGGTTTTGGGGAGATTTCAAACTACTGTCAGCGGGAGAATCCATGGTCAACCAATGGAACTCTATTGATCTAGACCCCGAACATAGGGAAATTCTGTCGATGTGGGGATTGGAATTCATGAACCAGAATATAGAGAAATATATCCATCTAAATAGACCGCCAGGCGGGAAGAGGTGAGGCTCGGGGGAGGGATGGAGACAGGGAAGAGCATTAGGGCTACTAGAGGAAACCCTATGCATGTCTAAACTAGAGAGTTGAGGATCATTCAGGGATGCAGAAGGGAGGTAGGAAGATTTAGTTTCATTGACAAGCTACACAGCGGGAGAAGCGGGCACGTTCTAAGTAAGTGTGTACTCTAGTCCACTCAAAGAATAATTTTTTTTCTCAGGAGGGCTAGAAGACATTGTCATCAGTTGTGGGATTAAGGGATAGGAGGGGTTGAAATCCTTACTTGTGAAAGATTTAGGACCATCAAAAGCTATAAGAGGGAAATGGATGGACAGTACTATCGCATGCAAAAGCCCCCTGCAATTGCGAAGTGGGGAATCTTTCTGCCAAGAAGGGAGTCCATTCTTGGAGCTTCCAGGGGAAAATGGTCGGGAGGACGCTCTGCGTGATTTCTGAAAGACTTTAGAGGCTGGGATGGGGGGGAGTTGTGAACAACATGGGAGGTTTCTTTCTCCTCCCTTTTCAATGGACAGGGAAGCTTTTACTCGGGTAGAGGGCTTTTCAGAAGCGGGGGAGATACCACAACTGGTGGGAAAGGAAGGAAAGACAAAGGAAGGAGGTCTAAACAGTCTCAGGAATATTTGGTGAGAGGGGAAGTCAGAGCCACCCTATGTAGTAGATATCAATGCGGAAGAGAAATTACCAGGGTTTGGGGAAGGGGGAAGGCACGGGAAGATAGGGGAGAAGCGGAAGAAAAATAAGCTAATAAGAAAAAAAGAGATAACCCCAAATCTGGTCCTAGGAGTTGATCTTCAGATCGACGAAGCTATGGAGGCAACAGAAGTAACCTTGGTTGGGAAGGCTAAGGGGAAAAAATATTCATCTCATTACATAAAGGAATGGATTGCTAAAAGTTGGCAAGATGCACCAGACAAATTCTATGAGGTATCAACCCTAGCTAGGGGTTGGTTCATGGTCAAATTTTCTAAAGGGGAAACCCTGGAATGGGTGCTGGAATGGAATTTGAGCTTTGGGAAAAGTCCAATTCTATTTAAAAGATGTAATTCCTTATTTTATGCACAAAGAGAGAAGGTAGATGAAATCCCGATAATGGTAAGACTTCCAAGACTACCACCTCAACTCTGGGTGGAGTTGGTGTTTTGGGCAATTGGGAATAATTTGTGATGCTTCTTGGAAGCTGACATGTCATTTTTTCACATTGGGGATAAAGGACTAACTAGAGTACTAGTAATATTAAACCCTAGGGAAGGACTGGCATAGGAAATCCACCTTAAGTATAAGGATTTCTCCTATACTCAGATGATTAGGTGCTCAAAATTATGCTCAAAAATCAAAGTGTCATAATTTTGTTAAACTTAGCTTCAGATCAAAGAGCTCATCATTCTGAATATAATGGTGTGAACGACACTCAAATCCAAGCTCGTATGAAGAAGTTAGAGCAAGTCAAAATTCAAGTTTGACTTGGACACGTGGTAAGATTGGATGACATGGAAAAGGTCCCAGCAAATGGGGAAGCACCAAGTGGCGGGTTTCCATTGGGTACTGCATATCGCATATCGAGGGAAAAAATGGTGGTCGTGGCTTAAGAATCAGCCACTAGGAGTGTCGATTTGCGATTTGTGATATCACATATCACATATCGGAGGAGTTAAGGAAATCAGCCCTCAGAGCAGTCCGGGTTGCGATGCGATATATCACAATCGCAAAGTCGGGTTGTAATTTGCGATAATTGCAATCGCAAATTTGGGTTACAATTTGCGATAATCGCAATCGCATATCACACCAGTACCCTGCCGATATATATGTTATTGAGGGACTCCACCGATGTGATTTGCTAATGCAGTATCATTTCAGATTCATAGTTTATAACTTTTCGGGTCCACTGGATCACCAGATCACATATCGCAATGTGTTAAGTCCCGAATATAAGAATCACCCCCGGTAAAGTTGATTGCGATTTGCGACAGAGCTGCGAAACCGTTGCCTTTTCTACCGGACCAACCACTTTGTATGTGACCACTCGGCCTTAATCATGAGATAGACGGGGAAGATGGAGGGACCACCGATTTCGGCAAAACTGCCATAATTAACCCCAGATAAAGAATTTAACTGGCTGTAAGCCAGATTTGGAGGAGAAAATTGTGGAAATACTGACAGAAGTCATAACTTCTTCAGCTTTTCACCAAATTGGATGCAAAAAGAGGCTAGATAGCTATTTTTTAGTATTCTAAACTCATTGAGACACATTTCAGGGGAATTTAAGCATTGTAAGCACACTTTTGTTGTAATTTTGAGAATAATATAGAGGCCCAAGCATTGGAAGTTGGACCAAGGAGACGTAGCCCAGGAGGGGTGAACTCCTCACCAAATCTTTGTTTTGTGTGTTGTATTTTGATGTTCTTTGTTTTTATTTTGATGTTGTTCAGCATATGTTTTATGTTAAATTTTTTATAACATTTACATAAGAAACTCTCATGGCAATAAGTTAATTAAGAAAAAACGATGAATCCTTAAGCACTTGATAAGCAAATGATAAGCATCTTGGGTTTCATTCTGAATGGGGAATTAGCATAGCATTACTAATCTACTCCATTTTAGATCAATTTGGTATCAGAGCACTGGTTTTTTCTTACTAGATTTTCTTGTCCAAAGAAGGAATATTGTTTGCTAGTTTTGTGGCATGCTAACAAGGTTAAAACTCAAAAGAGGTGAAGGAAAGTTGGTTGAAAGCCCTGTAGTTGGCTCAAGTGGAAGAAGAGCAAGGTTGCCAAATTCTTCTACACCAATACATCCTCAAGTTGCAGTTGAGACTCAGAGATCATGTCTCATGAAGGAGAGCCTAAAAACATGACAGAAGATGAGAAGACCTTCAGAAAAGCTTTCTTTGATATGACAGAGATGGTGAAGGTCCTCTATGAAGAGAGGAATAGCAGGTGGCAAGGAGAAAGTTCCAAACCTCCCAAAGGAGAAGGATATTCAGGAGGAGGTAATGGAAAAGGAGGTAATGGGAATGGAGACAAATATCCACCCTCTCCACCATCTTCTTCATCTTCTTCTTCACAAGCATCTTCACACTCTTCCACTAATACAACCCTTACTCATACTCATCATCATTCTTCAAAAGGAATTGGTAAATCATCATTTTTAAAGCTTGATTTTAAATTTGAGTTTCCCATGTATAATGGTGAAGTGAATGCAGAGAAGATTGATAATTGGATTCGTCGGTTCGAGGTGTATTGTAGAATTCAGAACCTTCAAGAGGATGATATCAAAATTCAATTGGCTTCATTAAGAATGGAGGGTGCAACACTCATTTGGTGGGAAGCAAGGACTCAAGACGAGATCAAAAAACATGGTAAGATCTCTATTACCTGGTTTGATTTCATTGCTGCTATAAAAAGACAATTATGCCCTTTACCTCATATGCAAAAAGCTATCATGAATTGGCGAAATTTCAAACAGTTAAAAGGTAAAAATGTGCAAGAGTATACTCAGGAGTTTAGGAGAAGATCTCTTGTGCTAGGGGTAAACTTGCAGTCACAAGATACTTTGCTAAAATACATAGGAGGTTTGCATAGCTATCTTCAACACATCATTCTTATGTTTAATCCCACGAATCTTGATGAGGTTTGTGTTCAAGCTACACACCTCGAAGAAAGAGGGGAAAATGTATAAGAAGAAGGTAAGAAGAAGCCATTCCAGAGTGGTGAAAAGGGAAAGAAGAAGAAAAATGCTTTTGTTAAGAAAGAAGGGGAGAAACCTGTGTGCAAGAATTGTTCCAAAGAGGGCCATGATGAAGCGCATTGTTGGAAGCTTCATCCTAAATTAAGACGGAAGAAATTTAACAATAAAGGGAAACAGAAGACAAACGTTGATGTACAAAAATACTTGGGTTCCGACTCAGGTGATGAAACGAAGATTGCAGCCACAGTCGCTAAAGGAAAAGTAGTGGAAAAAACAAGAAAAGAGGAAGTTGTGGCAAGCACCAGCACAGCAGATAACTCCAACAATGATTCAAATGAAGAAAATAGAATTGAGTTGCTCCATATTAGAGTTATTTCCAAACACACCAAGATTGATACGCTATTTGACAGTGGATCCCAATCAAATTTAATTTCTATAGACTTGGTCAAGAAGTTGAATCTGGAAACCATGCCTCATCATAAACTGTATCAACTAGGTTGGATAACCAAGGATGCAAATCTTCAGGTCACAAGGAAATGCATTTTCAGGTTTGTTATTAGTGCCAATTTCGTTGATGAAGTTGAATTAGATGTGTTGTCAAGGTTAATCCTCTCTCTGGATAGAGATGATCCCTCTAGCCCAATGAGTGGGTCTAACAACTTGAGAGGACAATCAACTAGACATATTCCTAGATTATGATTGAAAAATAGAACATGAGAGGAGGCCTACCTTGCTCTGATGCTAATCCTATTCCCTTTGTTGAAATCCTCAAACTGCTTGTTTCAAGGTCTTGTTCCTACTTCTTTCAGCACTTATGTACCTGCACAAACAACCAAGAGACAACAGAGCATACCAAAACCAATAGAAAATCCAATAATAACTATTTAGCTGATCAAGGAATGCCAAACGAATACATACATGAACATATATATCGAGAAGATGAACCAGCAGTTGTATTATTATTTAAAGAATAAAGGGGAAGCGTACAACCATAACCTTGATGTTGAAAGGCTATCCTTGAGTGGTAATCCAAGTCCAAGCCAAGAAACTCTCCAGCACTCCTTCTCCAAGTCTAATGAATGGCCTCTAGCATAAGCTCAGCATAAGAGTGAAAATGGACATTGATCAACCATTTGGGAAGGTAGAGGGGAAATTTATAGGCAAGGAGAGGGAGTTGGACCTCCTCCAAAGATAGGATTGGGCCCACATATTAAGGAGGTATCTTATAGGGATGAGACTAAGAGGTCAAATTAGGAGGATTTGACCTCATCTATGTGAAACCACCTCCATCTCGCCGCTCTGGAAGCTTCTAGATCATGAAGCTTCTCATACTCTTTCGGAAAGCTTCCTTTTTGAGACCATCGTGAGTATGAGAGAGAATAGAGCGATCCCATCACTATCTTGACAAGGTGCAACAGGCGATCATTATGGTTTTGAGCTTCATAAGAGCGATGATTCTCATTTTAGGGTTTCATGAGTTATTTCTTCAGGGAAAGCTCTATATATTTTCCAGGTAAAGTTAAAGGAGGGATCTGAGCTGTATACATTGATGATTATACTGTATAATGATCATGTTTTGGGCACTTCAAGGTATGTCACAGGGAAGTGCAGGAGGCACGACAAAACATTGTGTAACAAGATGTAGTGTCACTGGATATTTCTGGAATTGTGTTGGAAAGCCCGTATTTGTATGACCGGAAAGTCGTTTTCCATTTATTTGAGAAAAAATATCATTTGTTCAAAGATGGAGTGGAGTATATTATGAGAGCCCATCATATAAAGCTTAATTTGTCTTTAGAAAGCATAGGGAAAATGAAGCGACTGGTGAATTCCAGCAAGAATCTCGTGCTCCTTATGATCAAGTAGAAGAATGACATGGAGTGTGAATCCTTTGCAGGTTGTGACGTGAAGTTGAAAGCCAAATTGGTTGATGTGGCCAATCAATATGGATATGTGTTTCAATAACCAAAGGGGTTGCCACCAAAAAGAGGAATTCAGCTATAGCAAGACTGTCTACTCCCAAATATCGATATGTATCGAAGGTCAATTTTGGAAAGTTTAGAAATTAAGAAGCATGTCCATAAATTGTTAGATAAAGGTGTAATTCGTCCCTCTAATTCACCATGTGGTTCACCAATTGTTTTGGTACCCAAGAAAGATGGAACCTGTCGCATGTGTGTAGATTATCGAGATTTGAATAAAATTACCATAAATAATCAATACCCACTGCCCAGAATAGATGATTTTCTAGATCAGTTGAAGAATGCAAAATATTTCACTAAATTAGACTTGAGAAGTCGATATCATCAAGTTAGAATAGTTGAGGAATATATTTGGAAGACTTCTTTTCAAACCAACAGGGATTGTTTGAGTCGCTGGTTATACCTTTCGGTCTTTGCAATGCTCCATCTACATTCATGAGAGTTATGAATGATGTTTTAATATCCTTTATTGATGAGTTTGTAATTGTCTATTTAGATGATATTTTGATATTCAGCAAACCACGAGAAGAGCATGTCAAGCATGTGAGGAAAGTGTTGGATGTCTTGAAAAAAGAACAGTTATTTCTGAAGATGTCGAAATGTGAATTCAGGAAAACTTCCTTAGTGTATTTGGGCCACATAGTTGGAGGAGGTGAGTTGAAGATTGACCCCTCTAAAGTTTCGGTCATTTTGAATTAGCCAATACCTAAATCAGTCACAGAAGTAAGGAGTTTTCTGGGAGCAACGGAGTACTAGAGGAAGTTCATTGCCAATTTCTCTTCCATAGCAGCTCCACCACATGCTTTCACCAGCGTGAATGTTTTCTTCTAGTGGGGAGGAAAACAACAAAAATAATTTGATGCTTTAAAACAAAAGATTAGTTCAGCCCTAGTTTTAGCAATGCCAGATTTGAAACAACTATTTGAAATACAAGCAAATGCAAGTGACTATGCCATGGGTGCAGTTCTTTTACAGCATGGTAAGCCCATTTCATTTCATTCTAATATTTTTAATGGTGTTTTTATTAACTATCCTACATATAATAAAGAGCTTTACGTATTGATGCAAAGTGTGAAGAAATGCAAGCATTACTTAATGGAAAAAGAAACCATTATTCACACCGATCATCACCCTTTGCAATATCTGCAATCTCAAACAAAATTGCAGCCATTGTAATTAGGTACAAGAAAAGTATTTATAACAAAGTTGATGATATTCTTTCTAGACTGATTGTTAATGTAGCCACTGTACTCAAGAATCATTCTATTTTTCCTGAAAGTTATGTTGAACAATACACAAATGATGCTGACTTTCAAGAGGTCTATTCAAACTTAAGTCAAGGCCACCAAGTTGAGGAATTAGACTACCATCTACATGATAATGTGTTGTATCATTTGGGAAAACTTTGTGTTCCAAAGGGAGAGAGAGTAAATGTCACAAGGAAAGTGCACACTTCTCTTATTGCTAGACATTTTGGCTTAAGTAAAACAGTGGCAAATCTTCAGAGGTATTTTTACTAGCCTCATATGCTTGAAAGTGTGTCACGTTTTATCAGAGGTTGTTCATCGTGTGCAGTCAGTAAGCCTAGTAATAGGAAACTAGGATTGTACACACCACTTCCAGTGCCTTCACGTCCATGGGAGAGTGTTTCTATGGATTTTGTAGGAGGTCTTCCTTTATCAAGAAAAGGTAATGATTATTGATGCGTAGTTGTGGGTAGGTTCAGCAAGATGTGCATATTAATGCCTTGTAAAAAGCAAATTACAACTAAACAAGCAGCTCAACTTTTTCTTTCAAAATGTATGGGTTCATTTTGGATTACCTACTTCTATTGTAAGTGATCGTGATTATCGATTTGTTAGAAATTTTTGGTCAAATTTATGGAACTTGATGGACACCAAGTTGAAGAAAAGTACAGCCTTCCATCCACAAACAGATGGTCAAACTGAAGTGGTTAATAGAACAATTATTCATTTGCTAAGAGGATATTGCAGCAAACATCCTAAGTTGTGGGATGAACAGTTGCATTATTTTTAGCATGCTTACAACTGAGAAAAACACTCTTGAACTCTAACTTTGCCTTTTGAGGCATGTGTTGGTTATTTGCCTAAATAACCTTTGGATTTCATCTTTGAGAAGGATGTAGTTGTAGATGGACATAGTGACATAGATAGAGCAAAGAAATTAATTGAAAAAATTCAATTGATTCACCAAACAGTTCAAGAACAACTAGAAAAGAGTCAAGGCAAGTATAAGGTAAGGCATGATAAGCATTGTGTATCACCAGTTTCAAGTAGGTGATGAAGTTTGGCTTTACATTAGAAAGTAAGGGCTTCAAGGTGAAGGTAAAAAGCTAAAACCAATCCGTTATGGTCCATTTCAAATTTTGGAAAAGATTGGTAATAATGCTTTCAAGCTTGATTTGCCTTCATATATGAAAAAAAAATCCGTTGTTAATGTTGAAAATTTGAGATTGTATGAGCCTCCTTTGATTGAATATCAAGGAGAAAGTGTACAAATTCCATCAATTGAAGATTTTTTTCCAGAATTTCTTAATGAACTTCAGAAAGACACCATACTTAACAAAAGAATGAGGTCATCAAAGAGGGGAAATGTTGATTATCTTCGAGTGGGTCTCAAAGGTACATATCCATCAAAGGACAAATGGATTGAAGAGGGGAAGGTGAGGGAAAAATGCCCTCGTCTGTTCAATAACTGAATATAATATTTTAGGGTCCAAAAGACTTCTAGTGGGGAGGAGTGATCAGGTGCTCAAAAATCAAAGTGTTATAATTTTGTTAAACTTAACTTCAAATATAAGAGCTCATTACGCTGAATCCAACAATGCTAACGGAACTCAAATCCGAGCTCGTTTGCAGAAGTTAGAGCAAGTCAAAGTTTAGGTTTGACTTGGACACGTGGCAGGATTAGATGACATGGCAAAGGTCCCAGCAAATAGGGAAGTGCCAAGTGGTAGGTTTCCATTGAGTCCCGCATATCGCATATCAGGGAAAAAAAACAATGGTCGCGACTTAAGAATCAGCCCCCAGCAGTATCGATTTGCGATTTATGATATTTCATATCGCATATCAGAGGAGTTAAGCAAATTGACCCCCGGAGCAGTCAGGGTTGCCATTTGATATATCGCAATTGCAGAGCCAGGTTTCGATTTGTGATAATCCCAATCACATATCGCACTAGTACCCCGCTGATATATATGTTACCGAGGGACTCCTCAATGCAATTTGTGAACGCGATATCATTTCAAAGTCGTAGTTTATAACTCGTCGGGTCCGCCGGATCACCAAATCACATATCGCAATTTGTTAAGTATTGAATATAAGAATCACCCCTGGTAAAGTTCGTTGTGATTTACAATAGAGTTGCGGCACTGTCGCCTTTTCCACCAGACTGACCACTTTGTATGTGACCACTCGGCCGTAACCGCGAGATAGGTGGGGAAGATGGCGGGACCGCTGATTTCGGTGGAACTGCCATAATTAACTCCAGATAATGAATTTAACTGGCAGTAAGCTAGATTTGGAGGAGAAAATTATGGAAAGACTGATAGAAATCATAACTTCTTCAGTTTTTCACCAAATTGGATGCAAAAAGAGGCTAGATAGCCATTTTTTAGTATTATGAACTCATTGAGACAGGTTTTATGGGAATTTGAGCATTGTAAACACACCTTTTTTGTAATTTTGAGCATAATAGAGAGGCCCAAGCATTGGAAGCTGGACCAGGGAGATGTAGCCTAGGAGGGGTGAACTCCTCATCAAATCTCTATGTTGTGTGTTTTATTTTGATGTTCTTTTTTGTTATTTTGTTATTGTTCTGCATATGTTTTATGTTAAATTGTTTATAACATTTACATAAGAAACTCTCATAATAGTTAATTAAGAAAAAATGGTGAATCCTTAAGAACTTGATAAGAAATGATAAGCATATTGGGTTTTATTCTGAATGGGGAATTAGCACAGCATTACTAATCTGCTCCATTTTAGACCTTCAGATGATCGATTATGAATAGTTCTTGTTTTGATGCCATCGATGCCACAAATACGACTACCTTGCAAGAGAATGCCCTCTGGGCTTCAGAAGAAGAAGAAGGTAGAGAAAGGAGGGGGGGACGTCACAAAATCATGTGGAGGAAAAGAGGAAGGAAAATCTTGAGGTGAATGGGGAAAGGATGGAAGAGGACAAGATGCAGTTGGATGTAGTTGAAGCAGAGGATATGCAGATTGAGGAGATACTTATCTAGGAGCAACAACTTCATGGGGAGACAGCTTGGGCAGAGGCAATGGAAGGAGAAGGAGTGGTTTCTACTAATCAGTCGGAGGGTACAGTTTTGGAACCTATCCCTTCTTTTAATTCATCCTTTTTGTCTATTCTCAATTCTTTCTGAAGGCCTAGTCCTTCCAGGCTGTTGAACTCAGAAAATATCCATGTTAAAAATGTAAATGAAACCCTTGATAACATTCACACTTATGTCCCTAAGATTCATCTTAACCGAATTCCTGCGTCAATTATTGAGACTCCTAGTCTTCCCTGTGCCCTTTCATAGAAGCCCCATTATAACCTCAGGCCTCAAGAAAATAAAATTCTCCCTTGGGAAGTAGTGGGTTGATTGAGGGTTCAACCAATATCAGTTGGAACTCGAAAATCCAGAGGAAGGAAGATAAACATTTCAAAGGTTGAGTTAAGAGGAAAGATTGACATTGTTGATGGGAAACAATTATCTATTTTGGGGGTGCTTAGAGCAGCATAAATCCCCTCCTTTAGTCTTAAATGATCATTATGTCCTTTAACTATCGATGGTTTTCTAGTGCTCCTAAAAAACTAGCCTTTAAGGCCCTAATAAAATCCTATGACCCTGATGTGCTATTGTTGCAAGAAACCCTAGGATCTGGTGAGGAGATTAGTAGGGATTTACATAAAATGTTTCCTATGTGGGCCTTTCAGTCACTGGATGCTAAAGGTAGATTTTGGGGGCTGGCTACAAGAGTGAAAGAAGGAAAGTTGAAGGTCTTATCCACCTGGGGACTAGAACAAGATTTGGGTGTAGAGGTTTACTCATTGGAGCTCTGCACCAATATTTTAATTCTAAACATATATGGGCCATGTTAGGACAGGTCTCTTTATGGGAACAACTTGTTCTCAAAATAATTTATGGAGAATACGAACTTGGTTATGGGGGGGACATGAATTTCTCACTGGGTCTTTCAGAAACCTGGGGACCTTCATCTCATGTAGACCCTCTCACAGACTTCTTCATGGAATATATCAGTTAAAGAAAACTTATGGACTTCAACCTAATCAAGCCCATGCCAACATGGAGGAATAGGAGAATAGGGGAACCAAGGGTAGCTAAGAGGTTCGATCGCTTCCTCCTTAGAGAAGAAGTGGCGGCTAGGCTTCCGGTCTTTATATATTAGGTGGGGGAAGGAGGAGACTCATACCATCTTCCCATATTGCTAGAGATGAAAGGCCCTAACAAAAATCCTGGTTCCCCATTTACATTCAATCTGTCATGGCTTAAAGATGAATCTTACAACAATATGTTCAAATCCACTTGGAAGTCAAGGGTTGATGATCAGGACAGGGATAAATCATTTTCGTTCATGGAGAATATGAAACATATGAAAAAGGAAACTATTGAATGGGCCAAAATTAAGAAAGACAAGGAAGAGGTAGAACTAAAGAAGATAGGAGAGGAATTAGATTTGTTAGAGAGCCCAGAAGAGGATAGATATGAAATAGAAGTGAAGAGGGATGGGATCAAGCAGATGGAATCCAATCGAAGGAATATTCTCACAATCAGGGAAGAGCAGTGGAGACTAAAAATTAGAGAAATTTGATTGACAGCCGGGGATGAAAATTCAAAAATTTTCCAGAACTATGAAAAAGGTCGGAAAAACATAAGCATAATCTAGAGTTTAAAATCAGAGGAAGGAAACCCAGCCAAGTCTTTTGAGGAATTGTCCCTCCTCGGAAGGAATCATTTTAAAAATCTATTCAAAGCCCCGTATGAGGTTTCTATCACCGAGGTGATCAGGATGGCTCAAAACTTCCCAAGGTATATGGAAGAGGAGGATAATGAATTCATCATGGGGGAAGTGACAAAAGGGGAACTCGAAGGAATCTTAAGGTCGATACAGAAGGATAAGAGCTCAGGCCCAGATGGTTGGCCTGTGGAGTTTTTTCAACATTTCTTTGAGTCCACTGGGAATGAACTTACAAGGGTTGTTGAAGAATCCTGGGTTAAAGGGTCGATATATGAACCTTTCAATGCCACATTTATAGCTCTAGTTCCAAAGATGGAGGATCCTTCATCTTTTGAGGACTTCAGACCTATATCATTGTGTAGCTGCATTTACAAAATTATTGCAAAAGTAATCGTAGTTAGATTGAAACCTATTCTCTCAAGGAACATATCAAAAAAGCAATTCGGTTTCCTGGATGGAAGACAGATCCATGAAGTAGTGGGGGTGGCATAGGAGACATTACATAGCATCAAAAAGAGCCAGAGGAAAGGAGACATTGTAAAAATATATCTCTCCAAAGCATATGCATGTATTAGCTAGATGTGCATTCGAATGATATTGACTCACCTGGTTTTCAACATTGGGTTCATAAACTGGGTAATGGGATGTATGAAAAATATCAGTTTTGCAGTCCTGATCAATGTGGTGGCCACATATTTTTTTCAGAGTTAGAGAGGCCTTTGTCAAGGTTGTCCCCTCTCCCCACTACTCCTTCTCCTAGTAGTAGAGGCACTTAGTCCTCCTTGATACTTGATGGTTTCTCAAGGGTTGAGATTATAAGGATAGCAAAGGACCTCCCCTATGATGAAAAGAAGATGTCAAACAGCTTCAAATATCTAGGGTTCTACTTAAATCCATACTCGTACATGACCTAGGATTGGTTCTGGTTGGTTGCGAAAAATGAGAATAGGGTAAAGCATTGGAGTTATATATGGTTTTCGAGAGTGGGAAGGTTGGTATTGATCAAATCAATCCTCATGGAAATCCCAATTTACTAGTCGACCCTAACATTGGTGCCTAAAGGAATTCTTGCAAGGGTAAGGAAAGTTTGCAGCAGATTCTTGTGGGCCGACTCAAAAGAGGACTTTGTCCTGCCATGGGTGGCTTGGGAGAAAGTGGAAAGACCAAAGGAATGGGGGGGGGGTTGTGGGGTATAAAATATCTCACAGCTTTTTCCCCATCTCTAGCAGCAAAATTGGGATGGAGCATTTTATCAATAGAAAATCTATGGACGATGGTGGTCAAAAGGAAATGCATTGATCAAATCCCAATAGATGAGTGGATTAGAAATCCAGATAAGAGAAACTCCCAAGCATCTGTTGTGTGGAAAGAAACACTGGATTCAATCAAGATTATCAAACAATGCCCCTCTTGGTAGGTGGGGAACAGAGAGCAAGTAAGGGTGTGGCAAGACCCATGGGTGGGTTGTAATGAAGGATATGCCCTTTCTCGGGAGCTCATTGACCATTTGAAAGTAAGAGGGGTTTATAACTTGAGCCATATAGAGAAGGTAGGACATTCAACAATCTGGCATCAAGCCTGGCTAACAGGGTGGGATCTAAATCTTGAGCCCCAATGGGAGGAATGGCAACATTTTATTAAGGAACTACAGAGGTCGAATGTGTGACTCAGAAACCATCCAGACACCCTGAGATGGGTTCATGCTCCCATAGGCAGATACTACCCAAAGTATGGATACAACTAACTCATGTCTAAGAAGGGATGGGTTAACCCAGAGTGGTGGGTTAAATCCATCTTGAAACTAAAATGTCAAGCTAAAGTAAGAATGTTTTTCTAGTGTATACTAAGGAACAAGGTTCCAACATGGGACAATCTTTAGAAGAGAAATAATATGGGACTAGAATGGTGCTCTTTGTGCAAAAAAGAAGAGGAATTGGTACAACACTTGTTCCTAAATTTTCCTTTCAATATAAGAGTAAGGCTCAAAACTTTGAGGTTGATAAAGAAAACCTAGAGATGGGATGGAGAAATTATTAGAGAGGTGTGGCACAAATGGTGGAATGACACTTCAGAGGAAAACCTGAGAAACTTACCTCTAATAATATCTTGGGGCACCTAGTTGGCCCGGAACAGGAAAATATTCAAGGATTAGGATCCAACCTATGAGCACATTATGATTGAATGCACATCAATTTATGAAAGCATACTAGTACCAATCCCAAAAACAAATGAGAGGGGGAGAAGGGAGGAACATATTAGGGATGATATACCTTAGGCTTATTTTGATGGGGCCTCTGATCAGAGGAATATCTGTGGGGCAAGAATTGTAATCCACCTAATGCACAAAAATCCTTACAAGCCTCGGTGGGGCTTGGAGGAGGAACCAACAATTTTGCAAAACTACAAACTTTAAAACTCTTACTATATTGGCTTATACACCTGGGTTAGAGTTCGATTCATATTTTTGGTGATCCTAAAAATGTTATCAAATGATTTAATGGAGAGTACAGGTGTCAAAACTATATGTTGAATCCTTTGTTAGAAGAAGTCCTAAATATGAAACATCATTTTAATTCTACTATTGTGTGCCATATCTATAGGGAACGGAACATGGTTGCAAACCTCCTATCTAAGGAGGGTCTACAATAGGCTATGGATGGATGGAGCATAAGAGAAACATATCAAGATGTGATCCATGTATCAAATCAACCTCCATTTGTGCTTTGAAGTTACATATCCAGTTGCTCCTGTTTTTTGGGTTCTTGTTTTTGTTTTTGTCCTCAGTTTCTTTACTCAGAAAATGTAAATAGGGATATTGCAAGAGACAATTAATACCTATGTTTTTTCTTTACTATGCCCTTTAAACATAATGAAAAGGTCACCAACTGAACAGTAAACTGGTTTGTTTCTTGTTTGGGTTGTTTTCCTCATATGAGGAGGCCCAGGAAATTGAATTAGTACTCATTTTTGCTTACATTGGGATGGGAAAGTATGTTATTTTGCTTAACAGCTCAGCTTTACACTCTATGTTTAGTCGATGAACATACAGTTTACAAAATGCTTCAGTGCATATACTATGTAACTTTTTATTGCCTTAATAGGAAGTTTGATTTTTTCTCTGGAAAAACAAAACCACTTGTTGACATATTTGTATTAAATAAATGCTTCATAAGAAATACCTTATTTGAGGCTGACGTATTTTCATATAGTTTGGTGAATTCCTTCATTAGAAAAAAAAAATTCAATGCCTCTAACACTTCCCGACACAGTCATATTGTTCCTAGTGCCTTTTTGTCAAGAATCTCCCATCCTTCATTCGTTATACTTGTCAGCTTCTTTGCTTTTCCACTTAATGGTAGGTAAATATATTCCAAATACAAATGTTCCTCCATTTGCATCTTCCATAGTTGTTAGTTTTGGTTGTTGAATTTTTCGACCCTAAACCTAGCATATTCTACCATTGCTCCCACTTGAACCAAGAACACTTCTTTCCTACAAGTTTATCAGCCAAATAGAACTTTGGCTCTGATACCAGTTGTTAGAAATTAAATAATAGAGCAATGAAACAAAAATATTGGAAACACAGAAAAGCATAAAACAAATGAGACATAGATATGCATTTTTCACCCAATCTGGGATACGTCAATGGAGAAATAGCCATTCCTTCCTTTATATTATCCAACAAACTAAAGGGATACAACTTACAACATATCTGTTGTAACTTCCTCTTCTCTCTCACATAGTTTCCTCTCTTTTTCGCACAGAAGCAATGTAATTCCCTCATACATATAAACCAAGGGTTTCCTTCTAGGGAAAAACCCTCGATTAACATAATTTCTACCATCATATCATCTGCCTAATGAACGGTCTAGATTGACTACAAAATATAATATTTTGCAATGAAATTTTTTATAATAAAAAAAAATATTTCAAGGAAATTGTCACCGGGGGGCTTAAAAGCATGTTGCCACCCCCCTAAACCCCTGCAATAGTAGTGTAGGGGGACGCCCCCCCACACCCCATGTCAAGGAATAGGATCCAAATACAGCTGAAACAAGACCTTTGAATTAGGAAGATAATAAGGCTCCACACCAAACACTACGTGATATAAATTTACGATCTAAAACAAATACGAATTATTTATGATTAGGACAATTACCATATAGGTTTTCAATAATAACTATAAGTCGAAAGGTGTGCAAGCACAACTGTAAAGAAATATTATGCGAAGATGTGGTCAGCTACCTTTACTAGGAAGCAACTTAATGGTTGGGTTGGTACCCACCATTATGTCAATGTCATTTTGCTCTATTTTGATAAAATTGATTTTTTGTATGTGGAGACACCTCCTGCTTCTACAATTTTCTTCAACAGATATTGGTCGTGGAGCACACGATGATCTGATTGGTGTCAAGTTTTTGATTTTCCGAAAAAAAATATCAAAACATATTAAATTTACCAATAGTGGAACCTATGTTAATAGTAGAATGAAGCCTTATTTTAATATTGGGTGCAGAGTCTTTTATACCTTCTTTATTTGTTTACATCCACTAATCATTACACATTGCATCAGAATAAATGTTATTAAGCACTTGAACAATGTCCTAATTACACATCGATAAAGTATTACTTACATTATCACATCTCTTGTATCATCTGTATATACAAAGAATTATATTTACATTTACGGATAGTTTAGCTTTTGATAGTCGTAGAATTAAGCCTTAATAATTAATTTTTCAATAAAAGTTATTCTGCACCACAACATATTGATTAAGTTTATGTGACATTTCACATCTGTCAAATATCATGGAAAATGATGCTTTAGGGACATGCACAAAAAATAGAGAAAGAGTAGATCTTTATAATACTATTGGTCTGAGCTTATGAAGGGAATGAAATGAAATAAAAATTACTAACCCAAAACATACAGATACATGATGGAGGTGTTTAGAAGAAGTTTTGTACGCAATGGAAATGTGTAGAAGAAGTGTGGATAGGGATAATGTGTGTGGAGGTGCAGAAGTGGGGAATAAAGGTTTTCCCGCACATAATCCTCTTCCACACATCTTTTATTCCACACACTAAAAACCTCTGACCTTTGACCTTTGATAAGAAAACACATATTTTGTATCGTTAAAATGCAAATAATAAAAATCATTTGAGTTTTCACAAACATATTACAATATAAAAAATTAAAACGGTAATTTATTTGGTGTGAAGGAATGTCCATTGAATTACTATTATGAAATGTAAATACATAACGTAGTGCTTTGGCTTATATTGGATATTGATGTATATAACAATAATTAGTGTTATGCTTGTTACTCATCGGTCCACAATAGTAACCATTGAATGCATGTTGTATTTCTATAGTTTATGGCCTACTTTTATCTTTATTTTTTTGAAGAAAAATGTTTTATTTCACGATGGCAAAGAATCAAAAGTGGGCATGTTTCTTATTACTCGTAAATGTGAGAACGCAATAGATTCTCCAATAAAGAAAATAGCACTAAAGATATTGTCAAGTTTCATGAAGCTGTATATTCGAGTAAACCAGTGAGTTTCCCATCCAATGACTTTACTTATACAATTTTACTGTGATGAGGATAATAGAATATAATAGATCATTTATGCACCAAAAAATTGTTGCCTCAAATAATTTTCCATGGCTCAAGAGAAATATATTCATACTACTCGAACACCTCATGATTAAATATATTAGACCTATTTGAAGGCTATATGTAACAATTTCTTTACAACAATGTTCTAAGTTATACTTTTTGGAAGTTTTAATTGTAAAAGTTTTATTTGTTGTGCAAAATGAAGATATGTGGAAGAAGTAGACAGGGTGTGAATGTATGCAGAGGTGGAGAAGTGTAGATGTATACGGAAGGACGGACATGTGGAATATGTTGATACCTAACTTTGATCCTTTAATTTTGTAATATGCTACAAAAATTTGCTTACTGTTGTTGTGCTTAGTCAACCCTCCATTTGACCACCAATGACCCTATCTCATCAATGTGTTTCACTATCATGAATGGATGGGGATGACCAAAAAAAAAATTATATAAATTTTGTTCATATGCATCACCTACATGCTATTCATATTACAAAAAATGTCTAGAGATTGTTATGTTTACAGCTCTGATTTATTGATTCAGTTATGGTATTCGCTTTGATAAAAATATCATTGGTGTATTGTCATTTGTCATGATTTTAGTGAAAATTTGGGGGCCTTTAAATTTTGAAATGCCCAAAAGATGGCAAGTGTAATGGTTTCATATATAACAATGATAAGCTTCAATGTTAGGCCCACTCTAAAGTACTTTGGATGTTAAAAATCCTTGTTACTATGTGATTCAAACATTTGGTGTTATATACATTGCAAACACTATGTATTATGCATGATAAAGATATTACCATGATAAGATATGGCTCATTGCTATATCTTCAACCCTGGCATGTATATAATTGTGATAATCATTTAGGTGATGAAATGTTATATGATTTGTTTTGATATGTGATGTTTTCAATGTGGGACCTTTTCACGATCACTTGGAATAGAGTTATGTTATGTAGTTATATGGAAAGTTATGTGTTTAGTCTTTAATGCAACACTTTGAAGAACGTAAAATGTCTGGTGATTTTAATGGACCGCCATGACAAACCCTACAACACATTCTCGCAGTGATTTTTTTCATTGTTCGACTTTGAGGGAATTGTTCATTTTTATGGAAATTGGTTTGTATTAAGGGTTTATACTACTGGAAACACCCAACTTCAGGATCTAGATTGTTGTCTGAAAGTGAAGCTAAGGAAGGTATTGTTGTTGATATCTGGTGTTGCATAGGTAAGCATATGATTAATTGTGCAGTTCATCGTGTTTCTCAAGAGTTGGTTTTCCTACCTCTACTTGCTAGTTTCCCTTCGTCAATTCCTCGATCACTTTGTGAACATCATTTAACTTTCTTCCATTTCAAATGCATGCAAAAAGAAGGGTATAATACCCTCTTCCTATTTGGTTTCAGTGTGTCCTTCTTTTGGACCATTCTATATTGTAAAGTAAGAAGGGCGAAACCCTATTCTCTACAATTCTTGACAAAAATTCATAAATGGCACAAAAACCTTGTGCCATTATATAGCTATTACATTCCCTCACGAGTTTCTAAACGCATGCAAAAATTTTGAAGTCTTGCTTATGCTCTTAGCAAACAGTTTTGCGCCCATATTCGAGAGCTCACTTTGTCGTTGTAAAAAATGTTTAGAACCTCCATTGCAGTGTGAATTCTTGCAAAATTTCTCATTGAAAATCATGTAAGCCATGGTAATAATGCAAATCTTGTTATTTGGGTCACACGAAACCCTTGTCCACGTTGTCACCATATGTAATTCAAAATTTCATGACAGGTTTCATTTTTAATATATGGCCATATTTTGTAAGCGCAAAAGAAAATTATATACAAGGTCTCAAACTTAAAAGGTGTTCTTCCCTTGCACAAAATAATTGTTGCATATAGGGGTATATTCCACAAATGTGAATACAATCCTAGAAGGAAATTTCTTTTTCTATGAGGACTACAAATATTTTAAAGGAAAGGGTAAATTTGTTTATATTACAATATGGGAATTGCAAGCAAAACACTTGCAAACAAAACTCTCATACAACTTTCAGTCCTCTGTTTCTATTTCTTTGTCTCGCAAAAACCCTCCCTTTTACCATGTCATCTTTACACCCTATAGTCACTAAACCTTGTTTATTATTTTGATATTTACAACAAATTATTGGCAGACTTGTCATAAGTCTCTGTGTACAGAACATATTCACATTCTGATTTATTTTAAGTTGGGGCTACCTCATTTTCCTTTTGTAGCTTATCCCCTCAGACTATCCCCGCCCATTAACTCTGCAAGCATGTAAGATTAACTAGATCTATATTATCACTTTGAATTTGTAACAATTTTAAAGTGAAATGTGTTGTTTTTTGCTTCTTGTTTAATGTTTTCAATGTTAATTTGATTATTATAGAATGAATTCAAGTTATCGAGGCACGAGTAGAGGCAGAGGAAGGAGAAATAGGCCACCGGGCTGGTGGGATTTTGGCAGAAACAAAAATATTTGTTTCTTTGTCCACTTTCATGTTGATTTAGATTAATTTCACCAACTTGCCACCACTAGTCACCTCAATCTATGGTCACCTAATGTGTCATGTATTGCTCCTATTTACCAAAACTGCTCAACTCCTTCCCTCCAACCTCACCCTAATATTCGGTAAATTCTAGATCTTGCACATGCTAGCACACATGTGGATCCAAATGATGGTTTTAAATCCATTCAGAACCCACCTAAACATGATCATGATGCTTGGGGAAATATCTCTAAGACTCCCAACCCTTCTTCTAGTTCTCACTGTACCACTCATGGACCTCTTCCATTGTTTGTAAAGCATGTTGCTCATGCACATTAAAAGGCTACTTATTCTCCTACTGTTTCTAGCCATACTCACCAGCAATGTGCAACTCCTTCTAGACCTTTACTCTTATCCTCGGTCAATGCTCCCTCTGCAGAAGATCCAGAACAAAATCACGCAATAGGTTTTAGGCCTAATCTCACTATTTTTGTGCCTGAAGTTGTCCAAAGTCAACTACAGAATTAGGAAAAGAAGCTCAATTTTTCTATGGGAAGGTTCTTGTCAGAATTTAAGAATAATTCCTCTCCCTTTGGTTATAGTCTTTTAATATATGCTGATGTTAAATGTTGGCAAAGATTCTCATGAAGTTTCACAGTATTTTGGGCAGTTGTAAAGTTTTTGACAAAGATATTGTCCGTTTATTTTTAATATTTTGGTTTTTAATAGGAGTACTATGGTGCTATATTTTTGGGCATTTGATTGGCTAAAAAGAGGACATTTGCACAATTTTGGACTTATTTAAAATTATCCATCACATATTATATTGACCATGGAAATTTAGTTAATTGGCTAATTCAATTATGTGATGCATGCTTATTTTATATGGTTGATAATCATGCATTTAAGGCATTATTTTATTATTAATATAAAATATGCATGTGGGTCCTCCCCCTCTTTGATTCATTACCTAATTTTTAGGAGCCCGCCTTTTCAATCTCGCCTTCAAACTTAATTATGCCTGATTATATTAATTAGCATAACATTTATGTAATTGTGTGGAAAACCAAGAATATAAACTTAGGCATACGAAGGAGAGAAGGGATCCTTTGGTTACAACATAAGTGGCTTGATTTAAGTGTTATTCTTCACTTGGGTTCATTATTTTGTGTGTTTAGGTGATTGTTATTCACAGACATTGTTTTACAAGGCTTATTTTAAGTAGCATCACTGACGAAGGTTCATAATACTTGTTGTTGTCAGAGGTATATTTGATTTTAGTTACTGAATGTTGAAGCTTACTGTTTTTATCAATTCTAATGTTGAATCTTTGTGCACTAATATACTAGTCTTTGAGTGTGTCCCTTTGAGCTTTTTGTAGCAATATTTGTTTCATTCAGTTGTTTTTCCTTTTAGAACATGAGCACACGGTCTTGTAAACGAGGTCATTTGTTAAAGAAGTTTCCTTGAGCATAATTCAATCCGCCAAGTCTGTGGATACCTTATCGGAACATTATTCTTTTATGATATTAATGAAGAGTCATTTGTTGTTTCTACCATCCTGTATCTTAATAATCATTTTCATGTTTTTCTTTTTCTTTTTATAGGTGACCAATATTTTGTATATGACAAATTGTTTCTTTATGATGTAAGAATTCAATGGGAAGTAGTGATTTTATTTGCATTTGATAAATGTTTATTATATGTTTGTGATTTTGGCATGAAACACAATTGTTAATCATTGCTATTTTAAATGTCATACTTTACTGACTTGTAAAGTTTAGGATTTTCTTGTTTTAGATTTGATTTATTATTATTTTCCCTTTTTTTTATTTTCATTTCGATACTCCGAAGTTGTATCATATTGTCTTGGCTTGTAAACTCGGTAACGTTGCCATATCCTTGGCCTAGCCAGTATAAGGATTCAAGGATTGTTGTCGATTTTCACCAACAATTCATCAACATCTCTCTGGAAACCATACTAGGGAGTGGATATTTTTTGCTTCATAGTTCGTTGATGCTTTCGACCTGTTGGGTTTTCTTTGTTTTTCTTTTGCATTGACTATTTCTTTTATTGCTTCTTGTTTCTGATCGTTTAATATATAACAATATTGATGACCAAAGTTCAGCCTTTTAGGCCAAGCACTAATCAAGCTGATATAGCTTTTTCATTATTATCAGAGCTAAAGCAACAGCGGTAAAATATTACATTTAAGGTCAATTACTTCCTTACTACTTTGTTATTAAGATATGTTTATGAAAGGTTGTTTTTACTTGAACAAATCAACCGGATTTTAATAAATAATGACATAATCCATCTTGTTTCATCCTAATATGTTTCCTAATTTTAATAATATGAGTAGCATTGCAATCAATATTTTCAATCTTGTTATTGATACTGCAAAAAAATCATAAGCAACTTGAGAGGACTTGGACCATTATTCCACAATTCATTGAAATTGTTGATCAAGAATGATTACAACGCCTCATAAGAATTCAGCCTCTTGATTAATAGATGAACACTCCTTCTCGTTCATCTCGATCTTCTCATCATAACATTGAAACTCCTTGACAATCTAAATCACCACACCAATCATCTAAAACCCCTCGTCAATCTCATAGGTTAAAAGGAAGATCTCCTGAATTTCATTCATATCAGCTATTAGAGGTAGAAGGAGGAATTTGGAAACTCTTAAAAGTTCTCTTAAAATATCCTTATCTGAATCCAACACTACTTTCATTGATCAAATCCCAATTTTATTCCTCCTATCAAAATGGTTACACGTCTTTTTGGGAGTGTTTTAAGAAAATATCAACCTACTCAACACCCTAATGGCCCTAAAAAAATAATCAAAAAATTCAGGCTTTGCAAAATTGAAGAAGATTTAAATACAACTCCTTAGTATGTGCCATCACCACTGAATCTACCCCTTGCAGTCGCTCGCCAACCTAAATTTAAATATTACTTACCTAAGTTCTCTAGAGATGTAACCCACACCATTGGGGAACATTTAAGCACTTGTTCAAATGTCTACAACAATATAGGGGAAAATTCTCAATATGTTTGTATTAGACTTTTTTCGAATGCCCTAGAAGGAAAGGTTGCTTATGATTTCTATGATTTACCTCCTAAATATTTTTCAACATGGGCTTAATTATCTTATTGGTTCAAATCTACTTTTGGAAAACAGTAAAGTCTTGCTGATTGGTTCAAGGAATACAATAATTTGGTCTTTAAGCCTGGAGAAACTCTCTAAGATTTTAATCTCATATTTAACAAGCTTTATAACAAAATTCCTGACACTATAAGTCCTCATAGTTAGGTTGCCCTAATCCATTATTATAACAACATTCCTCCTCTTTAAAGGAATCAGCTTGAAGAGAAATTTGTTAATGATTTAGCCACAACCTTACAAACTTGTCTCGAATATGAAGATCAAAATCTAAGAACCAATATTCCTTTGAATGAATCCAACAAAATCCCTAAAATGAATGTGATTTTACAATTAATTCAAGATATTAACAATCACATTATTTGTTTTCAACGCAAGGTAGTACCTACGCCTCCTCAATCTTCCCTCACATCTATCTCTCAACCTCATCCTCTTTCCTCAGCTCAATGAAACCTTCTTTTCAATCATCCTTCGTGCAATTTTTGCGAGGATCATCATGATGAAAGGACTCATGAAATTATGAAGGCAAGCAAAGAGAGAATATTTGGAAAGAAGTCAACCCCTATACCCCCAAATTGTATTGTAAATACCTTGGATTGGGTAGACATTGATGTAAACATTATAATTACTCATTCTCAAAATTATAATAAAAATTTTCAAAATAATCCTCCTAATCACAATTTTGCCTCTAAGAAATTTGCTTCTAACATCAAGGACAACAATCCTACTAATCAAAGTGATAATCTACCTAATATTGTTGGCAATTACAACACCATATAAGATTTATCCAAAATCAAGGCTAGTGCAACACTTCTTAATTTAGCTCAACCTCTTGAGGAGATTGCAAAAAAAACAAAACAAAACAGAAAAAATCACTAGTCCCTTCAATATATACAACTAAAATTAAAGACGATGGTGAGCTTTCCCAAGAGCCGAAATTTGAAGCAGTAGCAAATTTTAGACAACCAAAGAACCCACCCTAATTTATGTTTCTATGAAAAAATTTTATAAGATAGCTCATTGTTGTCTTATAGATGGGGGTTCTAGTCCAAATGTTATGTTCAAAACATCATGGAAGAATTAGGACTTTCTTGTTCAAATGAAATTCCCATAAATATGTTATCCTTCAACAAGAAAAAACAAACCACCATTGCAGAAATTGAAGATCTTACCTTGGTATTATGTTCTCATCCTGAGATACACACAACCAGTAATGTTCAAGTCATTGACATGCCAGTTGGTAATTATTCAATTATTCTTGGTTTAGATTGGTAATCACTAACTAGTGGTTATTATTCTATCAATGGCTTGTATCTCATCATTCCTAGAGGATATAAGAATATAATAATATCTAGGGAGGAAATAATAATACCTTATACTAAAAATCCTCGCCAACCATCAATCAATTATATCAAAGAAGATCTTGGAATTTATTAAATCTTCAGTGAAGAAGAAACTAGCCACCAAAATATTGCAAATGTAACCCTCAATTCAAATTTAATTTGGCATGTGTTCTTTGATGGGGCATCGTCACAAGAGGGCAATGGGACTAGTATTCTTCTGCAAAATTCTTTTGGAAAACCATATTCTTATTCATACCATTTGAATTTCTCATGTACACATAGTGTAGCAGAATTCTAGACTCTGTTACTTGGGTTAAATAATGGCCTTTTGCTTGGAATTCAAAATCCTTCTATTTTTGGGAATTCTAAATTAATTGTCAATCTAATCAAAAGAATTTGTACTCCTTCAAATAAGCTAATGAGGCATTATACAACACTTTCTTCGGACACAATCTCTGAACTTAAAATTTTTAATATCACACACATAAACAGGAGCATGAATGTGATTGTTAACCACCTGGCAATGTATGCTACAAGGCCTACATATTTTGATTCACTGAACAAACCTAATTGTGCCGTGGTGACATTGTATAGGCCCCACCTTCCTGATAATGAAGAATCTTGGCAAGTTTTTGATGATGATTAGGATATTTTGAATTTTCTCACAAATGCTACCAAGGAATCTTCTAAAATCATGAATCTCGATCAGAATAAATATCTGAAAGGCTTAGTTCCCTTGGGAAATGTCTTTTCTCCTAGTGATGTGGCTAAAATCCCCTCGTCTAACAAATCACTTCATAAGACCATTGATAAAATTGTACAAGTGAATATCGGAACTGATGATGATCCAAAAATGTTGCATGTTTTTTAATCTTTCACTCAAGAAGAGATTGATAAATTTGTCAAACTTTTTCATAAATGTTATGATATATTTGCATGGTCATATAGTGACTTGAATGGTTTTGACCCTAGCCTTATTTCTCAATACATAAGAATTATGGTTGATTGTTCGCTTATTAGAAAAAGGCAATGACTTATAAATACAGCTTTAGAGGCAACTATTAGAGTTGAACTAGACAAAAAGATCGCTTCCCATAGCATTTATCCTATCAAATATTCTAAATAGGTAGCTAACTTAGTCCTTGATCAAAAGAAAAATGGCCAAATT
Organism: Pinus taeda; assembly: GCA_000404065.3. Classification (NCBI taxonomy): domain Eukaryota; kingdom Viridiplantae; phylum Streptophyta; class Pinopsida; order Pinales; family Pinaceae; genus Pinus; species Pinus taeda. The sequence continues at coordinate 44,778 of APFE030025177.1, read as the reverse complement.
CATTTATGCGCTGATTTTTTATCATTAAAATAGGCCAGCATGAGAGATAACTTCCCTCTTCCGGACATGGAACTAATTTCATAGCAAGTTGTTGGTTTCGCTATAATTTTGTTATCATATCAAATATTTGTGAAGAAAAGTGATAAACATAAGACAACTTTTACCACTAAGTGGGGAACCTTCGCTTTTCATCACATTCCCTTTGGTCTCATTAATTTTGGAGCCACATTTCAAAGAGCTATGAATATTTCTTTTGATGATATAATCCGAAAATTTGTTCAAGTATATCTATATGTTTTGACAAAGTATTTTAAAAAGAGGATAGACCATTTTGATCACCTTGCAAGTGTTTTTACTCATCACAGGATATATCAGATATCATTAAATCCTGCAAAATCAATTTTTTGCGTCAAATCGGGTAAATTACTTGGACATATAGTATTCGATTATGGTATAAGCATTGATCCTTACTGACTATTTGCTATTAAATCTCTCTCTTCCCCTACTTATAAAAAGGACATACAATCCTTCATGGGAAAAATAAATTTCATTAGGTGTTTCATTCCAGGTTTCGCCCAAATTGTCAAGCCAGTTCATATCTTATTAAATAACAATCAATATTTCAATTGGAATCCTTCTCTCAGCAGGCTTTCTAACATATCAAGGATGTTATTTCAACAGCCCCAGTTTTAGTTATTCCTTATTTTTCTAAATATTTCATCATATATACTAATGCAACAGAGGAAGCAATATATATGATTCTAATGCAGAAAACAATCAAGGATTGGAACAACCCATAGCATTTTCTAGCCAAATCCTCACTTATTAAGACTATTTAAAATTTTAGACATTTGATCCTTGGAAATCACACTGAGGTGAGAAATCCTCTTACAGCTATAAAATTTCCACTTTCACAAAATTTAATATCTGGAAAATTTGCACATTGGCTAACTGAAATCCAAGAACATGATCTCTCTGTAGTCACTACTAAAACCATCAAAGGTCAAGGTTTAGCTCTTAATCTTGCACAATATTTAGAACAAGTTCATAATCTCGACTTTTAGAATCAATACTTTGTTGATCTATTTTTTGTACGAGATGATCAAAATTATCTTCATTCACATCCCTAATATCATGATGTGATTTTCTTTTGAATTCACCAAACATTTCCAAAAAACTTGAGAAAAATCCAAAAAATAAAGTTAAGTCTCGATGCATCAAAGTACGTTTTTTTAGGAAATGTCTTATTCCCAAAATCTCCTTACAAAACACTCCTCAGATCTATAAATGACAAAGTTGAAAATCACATTCTAAACTCTTTACATAGTTCATCTAAACAGTCTAATCACATTGATGGTCACTTTGTTGCAAGAGCCACTTCCTATAAGATCATAAGAATCAAGTACTACAAGACACACATCTTTAAAGACACTTTCAATTTTTTAGATCATGTAATGAAAGTCAATATGTGGCTGGAATATTACAATATTCATCTATGCCCTTAGAGCCTATTATTGCCACCTATCTCTTCACTAAATTGGGGCTTGATTTCATAGGGCCAATAAATTTGCCTTCTTCTTCTAGTCACACTTTCATTTTGACCGCAATATATTATTTCACGAAATGGTTTGAAGTATTCCCTCTAAAAAGGGCCACTATGAACAAGTCGTTTTGTTTCTTGAAGAAACTTAAATGCCTAGATGTGGCACACCTATCCATATTATGTCTAATAATGGACCTACCTTTATTTCTGCCAAGTTTTCACTTATTTGCAGCAAGTATGATATCAAGCATACATTTTCATCCACTTACTACCCCTAGAGAAATGGTTTGGTTGAATCAACCAATAAAAATCTTCTTAGAATCCTCAAAAGAATTGTTTCAAACAATCCTAGGGAATGGCATCATTTACATTTCAAGGCCTTATGGGAAAATCACACTATGACTAAAGTAACTATCAGTGTCACACCCTTCTAGCTTGTTTATGGGCAAGAAGCTATTATGCCAGTTGAGCTAAAATTGGTTTCTTTTCGCCTAGCCCTTCAGACTGAAGAATTTAAAGAATATGATATGATCAATCAACATCATGCACTTCTAGCCCTGGATGAACAAAGAACTGGATCCTTTGATAAAGTTCTCAAAATACAAAACACTGTTAAAAATATCATGATAAAAGGGCTAAACATTATGTTTTAAAAATTGGTCAAAAGGTGATTTTATGTGATTTCGCTCATGCTAAAAAAGGTAAACATTTGAAGTTCCAAAAGCTTTGGATTGGCCCATATGAAATTGCTAATAAAGTGGATTCCAATTCCTATTTTTTGAAGGATTATGATGGAAAATTGTTATCTTAACCAACCAATGGATCTTATCTCATACATTACTTAGATCATGTTGAAGGATTTGTTCAATTATGAAACTTTTCTCATCCTCGCTTGTGTTTTTCTTTTTGTTTTCATTTGTTTTCTGTCTATTTCTTTTTTTATGGTTTATTTTGTTTCTTTTCTTTCTACATTTGGTATGTCATTCCTTTGTTGATACATAAAAAAAAAAGGTCATATTTTCATTTTTCGGAGAAACTTGACATAAGAGCAACAATTTTATTTTCTCATTGCAACCTGCTCAACGTGAAAGAAACATAAAGGTATTACTGCCACAGTTTTATCATTACATGATTTTAAGCTTGAGTACACATACGGTAACTATTTTTTCTACAACAACATAAAGTATCTATATATACCTCCCTCTACTCTAGGAAAAAGTTGCCCCAAGAGACATGTCATGGAAATAATAATCTTAGTAGAGTGTTTTATTTTCCTATAAATTCTCATGAGAGGGGGAGGGAAATTGGGTGATCAAGTTTTCTTTCTACTCTATGAAACCACTAATACTAAGTTCAATATAGTTACGTAAATTTATGTATGGAGTCACCAGATGTTGATACCTAATTTTGATCCTTTGATTTTGTAATATGCTACAAAATTTTACTTACCTATGTTGTGCTCAGTCATTCCTCCATTTGACCACGAGTAACTATGTCCCATTGATGTATTTCACTTTCATGACCACATGGGGAGGATCACAAAGTTTTTTTTATAAATTTTATTCATATGCATCACCTACATTTCATGTCCTACATGTTATTCATATTAAAAAAAATGTCAGAGTCTTACGACTATGATTTATTGACTCACTTATGGTAGTAGCTTCGATACAAATATAATTGGTGTATTGTCATTTATCATGGTTTTAGTAAAAAAATTGGGGCGTTTACATTATGCAATTCCCAAAGGACGACAAGCACAATGGTTTCATATATATCAATGATAAGCTTCAATGTTAGGCCCACTCTAAAGTACTTTGGATGTTGAAAATATCGGTTAATATATGGTTCGTACATTTGGTGTTATATACATTGCAACCATTGTGTATTATACATGATATAGATATTACTATGATAGCATACTACACATTGCTATATTGTCAACCTTGGCATGTATATAATTGTGATAATCATCTAGGTGGTGAAATGTTATATGATTTGTTTTGATATGCAATGTTTTCAATGTGGGACATTTTCACAATGACTTGGAATAGAGTTATGCTATGTAGTTAGAACAATGGTTTATTTGGGTGATGTGTCCATTCGTTGCTCATTTATTTGACAATTGGCACATGGATTTGTTGAACTGGACTTCTATTCATTTGATTCATTGGAAATATCTATGTTCAGTCTTTAATGCAACACTTTGGAGAATAAAAATTGTCCAACAATTTTAATGCACCACCATGACAAACCCTACAATGCCTTCCCGCTACGACTATTGCTCATTTTTTTACTTTGACAGCACTTTTCATTTTTTTGGAAATTGGTTTTTACTAAGTGTTTTTACTACTAGAAATACCCACCTACAAGAGTTGGATTGTTGGATCATAGTGAAGTTGTGGAAGATATTGTTGTCGACTTCTGGTGTTGCACAGGTAAGCACATAGTTAATTGTGCAATTCATCATGTTTATTGATAGTTCGTTGTATTACCTCTACTTGTTAGTTTCCCTTTGTCAATTCCTCAATAACTCTATGGCCATCATTTACCTTTTTTTCATTTCGAACACATGCGAAAGAAGGGTATAATACCTTGTTCCTCATTTGGTTTCAATCTGTCCTTCTTTTGCACCTTTCTATATTGTAAAGTAAGAAGGGAAAAACCCTATAATCTATAAATCCTTATCAATAACTCATAAAGGGCACGAAACTGTTGCATCATTATACAGCTATTACATGTCCTCATTAGTTGTTAAACGCATGCAAAAATTTTGAAGCCTTGCTTACACTTTGTGCAAAAACGATTGTGCCCATATTTGAGAGCTCACTCTATCATTGTAAAAAATGTTTAGAACCTCCATTGCAGTGTGAATTCATGCAAAAATTATCATTGGAAATCCTATAAGCCACAGTAATAATGCAAATCTTGTTATTCGGGTTGCATGAAACCCTTACTCACATTGTCACCATATGTAATTCAAAATTTCGTTACAGGTTTTGTTTTTAATATATGGCCATATTCTGTAAGCACAAAAGAAAATTATATGCAAGGTATCAATCTTAAACAGTGTGTTTCCCTTGCATGAAATAATTGTTGCATACAGGGGTTTATTCCATAAATGTGAATGCAATCATAGAAAGAAGTTTCATGTTCGATGAGGACTACAAAAGTTTTTAAAGAAAGGGTAAGTTTGTTTATTACTACAATATGGGAATTACAAGAAAAACCCTTGAAAACAAAACTCTCATACATATTTCAATCCTCTGTTTCTTTATCTCACAAAAACCCTCCCTTTTCCCCTGTCATCTTTACATCCTATAGTCACTAAACCCTTGTTTATTATTTTGAAATTTACTACAAATTATTGGCAGACTTGTCACAAGTATCTGTACGCAGACTATGTTCGCATTTTTCTTTATTATAAGTTGGGTCTACCTCATTTTCCTTTTTCAACCTATCCCCTCAACCTATCCATGCCCATTAACTGTACAATCATGTAAGATAAACTAGCTCTAGATTATCACTTTGAATTTGTAACAATTTTAAAGAGAAATTTGTTATTGTTTTCTTCTTGTTTAATGATTTTAGTGTTAATTTTATTATTATAGAAAGAATTCAAGTTCTCGAGGAACGAGTAGAGGAAGAGGAAGGAAAAACAAGCCACCAGGCTAGTGGGATTCTGGAAGAAATAAAAAGATTTGTTTATTTGTCCACTTTAATATTGATTCAGATGAATTTCACTAGCTTTCCACCACTAGTCACCTCAATCTATGGTCCCCTAAGTTCCTCCTGTTTATTGGAACAACTCAACACCTTCCCTTTAGCCTCACCCTAATATTCAGGAAATTCCAGAACATGCACATGTTAGCACACTTGTGGATCCAAATGCTGGTTGGAACCCCATTCAAAAACCACCTAAACATGATCATGATGCTTGGGGTAATATCTCTAGACTCCTAACCCTGTTTCTAGCTCTTGCACGACCACTCATGTAGCTCTTCCATTTTCTAGAAAGCATGTTTCTCATGCACATTCAAAGGTTACTTCTTCTCCTACTACTGCTAGTCATACTCACCAGAACTCTGCAACTCCTTCAAGCTCTCTACTCTTATCGCCTATCAATTCTCCCTCTGCAGAAGATCTAGAACAGAATCCTGCAGCAAGTTCTAGGCTTGATCTCATTTTTTATGTGTTTGAAAGTGTCCAAAGTCAACTATAGATGTATGCAACGTGTGTGGAGGTGAAAATGCTTAGGGATGGCGGTATTTAGATTTCCAATGCCATTTATATATAAACAAAGTAAACAATGATATCCTTTCTCATTTGCTAATGCCTATTGGACTATGTTGCAAGTTCCTCCACTTTAATAAAACTTCTTAACACTAACATTGGTGAAAGTAAGGGATGTGCACAAAAATTCATGTGCAGAGTTAGCACATCTACGAGTTAAAGACTGTGAGGAGGAGAAAATGGGAACCAATGTATTTTTTTGGAATTCGACTAAATATTTTACACGTGTCTTTGATTATTGAACCAGGCACCTAGAGAATCCCTTGCCCCTTAAAAAATGAAAATATTATTGCAGTTGTTTCTCAAGGGATGTGTGAAATAAGACATGTGTAAAGATAAGGCATATATGAATTAAACATTGTCAAACCAAGATGTGTGTAGAGCTAAATCACATATGTGAACAATGCATATTGCATGTGCGAAGACAAAATTTTATGTTTCATAGCTTTGCAAAAGCTGGAACCAATATGGAGATAATCACTTTACAATCGAGTTTAGTAAAAGTGTTGTCCATTATGAGAATGTGTGAAATAAATGTGTGAAGGGGAGTATGTGTACATAGGTGCATAACAAGTGTTATGTTATATATACATGCACAGAAGAAGTGTGTGAACATGCAGAAGTGAGTATGTGTAGCGAAGGGAAATAGTTGTGTTGTACAAGAATGTATCAAGTCAATTATTATGCAGAAGCAAGTCACGTGACAAGCTAAAGTTTGTAAGAAAATAAATAATGTACATAAGGAAATCATGTGTTGATTTAAGGGAATAAACATGATTTGACCCCTTCCGCAATTGTAGAAGCATAGAGGAATTTATTCTTACACCTAATTGATGCATGCAACATAAACATAGATCCCAAAGTAGTAAATTCAGTTTAAATTGACATTCATTACTTAATTACAAAAATTTAGATCATTCTAATCAATAACAAAACATTATATTTTTTATATAAGCTCAAATCGTATCCTCGAAAACTTATGCAAAACATTATCTTAGAACTCTTCACAAAATTGTTGAAAAATTTTAGAATTAGAACAGAGTAATGAGTTTTTGTGCTTGAGATGTCTTGAACAGTAACCAACACAATTATAGTAACAATAATTGTATCCATATTCAAATGCCAATCATCATAGCTATGATTAAAATAAATACCATGGATGTGACAGACATATGAGAACCAAAACTATTATCAAACATTCTTTTTTATTTTTATCAATAAACGAACATTAGGTATAATAGAAAATCTTAAATAATATCCTCGAAAACTTATGCAAAGCATTATCTCAGAATTCTCCACAAAATTGGTGAATAGATTCAAAATTGGAACAGAGTAATCAGTCTTTGTGCTTGAGAAGTCTTGAACAGTAACCAACATGGTTACAGTGACAAGCAATTTATCCAAATGAAAATGTCAATAATCATAGCTATGATGAAAATAAATACTACAAATGGAACAGATATCTGAGATCCAAAATTGTTGTTGAATGTTCATTTTCATTGTGATCAATTACAGAACATTAGATATAATATAAAAACTCAATGCATATGCTCGACAATATATGTTCAATTAATGTTTATGGACAATGCTACAAAATTCAGACCTATACAAGATCTTATGCAAACATTATCTTAGAATTCTTCGAAAAATTGGTAAACAATTTCAAAATTGGAATAGAGTAATCAAAAGTTCATTTTCATTATGACCAATTACAGAACTCAAGGAAAACCTTCGAAAACTTATATTCAATTAATATTTTTGGACAACGCCACAAGATTCATACCTATACAAGATCTTGTGCAAAATATTATCTCAAAATTCTTTATAAAATTGGTAAACAAACTCAAAATTGGATCAAAGTAATCAGAATTGGAACCAAAATTGAATATAAACTTCGCAACCCCTAATTTATGGTGATCAATATTTTTATCATGGAGGTTCTTATATGGTGATGAGAATATTATGATATTGGATTTCAGAGATCTGTGGTTTGTGCTTTTTGAATCTTTGATCGGAGAATCCACAGTAAGAGAATTTT
>APFE030025177.1:1545-36800 GCA_000404065.3 Pinus taeda | reverse complement strand
AATGGGATCCATCATCAGGGTTAAGAGAAAGATGATAAAAGAAGAGCAAGAAGGAAGAGATAAATACCCATGAGGGAAGGAATATTGAAGGAACAGCACAGGTCGGCATGAAATATTAATAATGAGACTTAAAATTAAACTTAAAATTAACTTTAATTTTTATAAATTAATATCATTTAATTCGACTCAATAGCTCATTCACTATGTTGATCTAACATCTTCTCCCTTTAACTATTCGCCCTTACATTTCAAAAAAATAGCAATAATTGTTCTATAATAAATTAAGTACACCTAATAGATGATAATTTGACTCTTAAAAAAATAAATCTGGAGAAAGGAAGGTATGTGTCGATGGAAGGCATTATGTAACTGAACTTACATTTAGATATTAAACCATTTCAAATGTTTTTGGTGCAAAGAATAATGTTTGATGCATAAATCACTTATCAAAATCTTGATACTTATTCACAAAAGTAAATACTTTCGTCCCAAAGGGGACTGAGATTGGGCTCCTGTGAATTGTAATTTGAAAAACGTACCTGCAAGGAAAAACAAGAAACCGCATCTAGTAATTATATTAGTTCATGATAACATATACAACAAACCTGAATAATTAAACACTAGTAAAAAAACGGATGTTCTAAGGTTTAAGAACACTCACAATATGTGTAAGCATAGAAAGTGATTATTTGCCTATCACATGTCTTTTGGATTCACGGTTTCTTGAAGGAATTTATTTAGTTTAGCTTGAATAAAAAATTTCATCAGAGGCATTTTAATCTCCTATTTGAGACGTTCATTGAATACATCTTCATCAATTTCCCTAGCCTCTTCTTACAATTGGGCAGCTAAGATAAAATTCTATCTGTTAACACTAACAAAGTAATTAGCGATTCGCTAATTTCCTCCGTAGTAAAATTAGTTATACTGTCGAAGTATGTTTCCTTTAATTATTTTAGCTTCTCCAATTCATCCATTAACGTGTCTCTAGAAATTAATCCATAGTCACATGTGATGCGTGAATTGTTTATATCCTGAACAATCTTTACTTCCTTGACATAGGCATAAGCTCTTATATTATCTATGGTTTCACATTTAGAAATAATGTTCTCTAATGTTCTTATTCTATTGGATCATCCATATTTGACTTGCTTCATTTGATTAGCATTCGAGAGTTGTTGGGACAGGGTCCCGTGGGGTAAATTTTGTAATAGTTTTCATTATTTTTCTAAAGTCTCCGCATTTTGAGGAAGAAGAGCGCAAAGGTCGTAGAGTTCAAAGAGGATTTAGGAAGGTCAAAGCCCCTTATTTTTTTAGTATTTAATATGTTTTGTGACCCGCCCATGGTTCGTGAACCATGGTATTGTAATGAAAGAAACTATATAAAGGAGTCATAGCGAGTCATAGGAAGTAACTCAATCATTGAAGATCTATGTATGGGCAATTTATCTAAGGCAGGAGAGTTTGTCTTCTATACTTAGACGAAGGGGAACGCTCCTAGAGCTATGTGCGTGGAGACCTTGGTAAGTCTGCAGCTGAGTGTATGGGCCCCTGCAGCTGTGTGCGCAGGAAGAAGGAGTGTGTAACATAAGGATTGATCATAGTAAAGACTATTTTGGAGCCATATCTGTGTATTTGTGACTTTATGTTTACTTATGCATTTTCCTGTGTATTCGCTCTGTTTTCTGTAATTATCTTAAGAAACACTTAATTGGTGTGTGAACGTAATAGATCTACTAGTTTACTTGATCATATGAATGCTTAACGCAATTGGCACAGAGTTAGAAGTTGTTATCTACAATTTATCTATAAGTTATCTTAATTTCCGCAATTCAAAGTTTAGGGTTTGTGAAGGTTGAGATAAAGCCCTAGGAATCATAGAAACCCATCACATAGACCTATGGATGCAGAAACTTGGTTCTAACATCCTCCAATATTGTCTCAGGTGAGACTACAACCTACACTACAAAGATTGTTGCCGAAAGGGCCAATAGTGTAGGGTTTTGTTGGTTGGTGCAGCTAACTCTGAACCTAGGTTCAGACCCCCTTAAACCAACAAATGGTTTCATTCTTGGGACCGGGATCTATCTGAGGAATGTGTGATGTCGAATAAATGATTCCCAACTAAGAAGGAAATCGAGAAGTGGATAAATAAGAAGTTGCACGAATTTGCAACCCAGGAAAACAGGAATTTGCGCATGTCAAAGGAAGAACGGTTGAATAGATACCTATATACAGATGAGCACGAAATTTTCTTCTGCTCTTTTCCACGTGAATTACACCAGTGGTTGTCTAAATTGGTGGATGGTCAAGGTACATGGAAGTTGGACAACCTTATTGTGTGGACTCCATAATTGGTCAGGCACCTGGAAGCTTCAGAAAATTGCGAGGGTTTTCGATTATTAGATCAATAGCATTTTGGGCAGATTCATCACTGAGTTCACGATCGATACATCTATTAGTTATAGTGAAGCTGAACGACAGTTTTTCAAAGGACCAAGAGGTAAGTATCTGAAATCCCTGAAGGCTTGGATTAAAATGCTATTGTGCGAGAAAAGGGTTATGCCATTAAATTAATGTTTAGAAGAGATCTAACAAGAGCTACGTGAAGTGGAAAAATGTTTAGAAGAGATCTAGATTCAGGTGCTGAGTAGAATCCTCTATTGGGAGCATCTGACAGTGACGAAGAAAGTAGTGTTCTGAAGACACCTCTAGGTGCGTTACAGATGGTAAAGAAGGGTATCATGGGGATACCACATCCATCCACTCCTCCACCATCACCTCTCCCTCACACACCTATACCTACACCTCCGCCTTCGCCTCCACCTCCACCTCCACTATTCAACATGGCCAATGCTCTAAAGATGCCCATATTCAAGGGTCTGGGGATAGAAGACCTTGAACAATTTTGGTTTGTAGCTGATGTTGTGTGGTAGTCACAGCAAATTACAGATGATGATTTGAAGAAAGCACAACTAGCTACAGCACTGCAATATAGAGCACTAAGATGGTATATTAAGTATTGTTCAGCTCATCCAAATGCAACGCTAGATGAAACGAAGAAAGTGCTCAATAATGAATTCAAGAAGCCTAAGTCGCAAGCTCAATCAGTAACAAAGGTCAAAGAGATCCAGTAGAAGGTGAATGAGTCTGTTTGGCACTTTGATCAAAGGTTGAAATGTTTGTTGCAGCAAGCTAATATGTAGATCATGGATGACCAACACAAGAATTGGTACATTGCTTCGCTACTACCCCATTTGAGATTTCCACTATCACAATAGAAGATTGGAACACATGCTGAAGCACTCGAGATTGTCATGAAATTGGAAGCCTCACCTATTTAGGATATGAATTTAGGAGTGTAGTAGCTTCAATCACAGCTGGCTAGCCTACATATGGAGTTGCAGAGCCTCAAAAAAGGAAAATAACTCTAGAATGAGGTCTATGCGGAAGTATGGTGTTTGAAATGTAAGGGTCGGGGTCATGATAAGGATCATTGCCCAGTGTACTAGAATTATCTAGTTGGTGGGGGTCTTGTCCCCTTGAAACCAGAGAACACCATTGGGCCAAGTACGTGAGTGGTACCATGGTGCGCTAGTTGTCAAATTGATGGAAAACATACGATGGATAATTTTCATTTACTACAGAATTTTGTGCAAGCTCCACAGTAGTTGTTTTGTAATTTCTGTAAGTTTGTGGGTCATGATGAGCGCAATTTCTGGAGTTACAAATTGATGATGGAAAGAACACCAACATATAGATTATATATGGAGGCTCGTCCTTAGGATCAACGTGAAATTGTAGCGTGTGGAGGGTTTCAAGGAAAAGGAAGAGGGTGAGGAGGAGGAGATGAAAGAGATCATGGCCAAATCATTTGCTACAATTGTGGAGAACCAGGTCACTTTGCACGAGATTGTCAAAACCCAATGCACCCCTCATGTCAATATTGTCACCAGTTTGATCATGTCATAGAATATTTCCTTGTGCTCACTGCGAAGATGCAAGAAAAGAAGACTCAGACTCAGCAGCCTACCCAGAACATCCAGATGATGAGATATGAACCACACAAAGAGGGACCTAGTGTTAATATTGTCACGCGAAGTGGCATAGCTACCGAGCAAGATAAAGAGAAGCAATCAGAAGAAAGTGTATGGGTTCGCAAGGCTATTGATAAGGAGACTGGATTCGATGTAAATAAGGTAAAGGAAACATTTATGGAATGAAAAAGGAGCTTCAAGGATGAAGGAGTTTCTACATCAAGGACTCAAAGTACGAGAAATCCTAAAGACACTAGTACTGCGTAGGAGGTAGACCTGTCATTATTAGCATCATTTTTAAAAACCTACATGAAGCTCCTAAAAGATAAGAAGGCAGTAGAAGGACTGCAATAATTGATAAATAACTACACTGGAAAGAATAAGCCACTACCAGAACAGTGCGTGGTACATAAGGTGGGGAAAAGTAAGAAGAAGACTGGTAGCAAAATGCGATTGACTGCCCAGATTGGAGAATACAAAATGGACCAAGTGATTCTTCATTTGGGGTCTGATGCAAATTTTCTGCCAAAGAAAACTTGGGAAACAATGGGAATACTAGCACTACAGTGGTCCCTGATCCAGCTAGGATGGTGAACCAGAAAAATATTATTCCTCTAGGGCACCTACATGAGATGACGTGGATATTGAAAGGGCACACGGCACAACCGATTTTGAAGTAATCGAAATAGTAGACGACAATAACCCATACCCAGCGCTGCTTGGAATTGATTGGCCATTTGATATGAACGTGGTCATCAACCTGAAGAAGCACAGTATGACGTTTGAAAAGAAAGAACTAAGGTTTATTGTTCCATTGGATCCAGCCGCGGATGCATGATATACTGAACCAGTCCACGATTATGAGGAAGATGATGATATTGAGAATATCTATAAGTTGACTGTGCGAGATGAATATTGGATCAACCCTACAACGGACGGGCGAATTACGTGGGAGAAGGATAGCTCTTGTAATTCAGATTTAGATGATGAGCTTGAACACTGGAAAAATAGGTTGCATGAGGTATCTTCGTTGTGATGTAACATGCTTACAAAGTCACTCTGATGTATATCCACTGAGGTATGCAACTTAACGCATTATGATGGTCTAGAAGATGTCAATTTATTTCTAGATAAATTTGAAAGAGATGTACCAAAGGAACATTAGTTCCAGGCATTAGACCTCACACTGAGAGCTACACCTGCCAGATGGTGGGGTACGCATATGAACAGCCTTGCAGACTGGAAGGAAAACTAGCAGATGATGAAGCTACAATTTGGGTATGCCCATACCCGCATTACGGAGAAATACATAGGGAAGGATGATCCACGTGAGCATTTGGATCGATGGACGAAAGCATGGGGAGAAGAACTACAGCTAGAATGGTTTCATATGTTTTTCCACACTTTGGATACGATTCCGATGAACTGGTATCTGGAAACGGAGTTGCGACATGGAACCGCATAATGGAATGTTCTGAAAGAAAGTTTTTGTTAACTTTTAGCTTTGAAGATGGATTTGAATGCATTGATGAGGAAGGTGAAAAAGATCCTAGGAACATCAATATTCCTTAGTCGAAAGGACAACGAGAAGTCGCAGGTCCTAAGGAGGAAGTTCCTGATATTTCACAGCCCTTGAAGACCAAGCAAGTGAATATTGGACCGGAAGCACAGCCAAAGTTTGCAAACGTTGGCAATTATTGGGATGAAGATAGAGTGGACAAAGTCGCAGAGCTACTACGGGAGTATCAGGACTTGTTTCCCACCAAGTTTTCTGATCTAAAAGGGATAGTGGGGGATTTGGGCATCATGAAGATCACTTTAAAGCCAAATGTGAAGCTAATGAAGTAGCACCCCTACCGGTTGAATCCTAAATATAAAGAAAAGGTGCGCAAAAAATTAAATGAGATGCTTGCAGCCAGGATTATTGAACCTGTCAAAGAATCGAACTGGGTTAGTCCCATGGTGGTTCAGGAGAAGAAAACGCAAGGTGAAATTCAGATATGTGTAGATATGAGGAAGTTGAATGATGCTTATGTTCACAATCCATTTCCTGCGCCATTCACAGACGAAGTATTGGAAAATGTTGGAGGTCGGGAGGCTTATTCATTTACTAATGAATTCTCAAGGTACCATCAGATCAAGATAGCGTCGAAGGATAGAATTAATAGTACCTTCACTACTGAATGGGGTTGTTTTCAGTATACAAATATGCCTTTTAGACTTAAGAACACCCTTGCAATATTCTCTAGGGTGGTAGTAACAGCCTTCAAAGAGTTTATTCACAAGTTTTTGGAGGTTTACTTTGATGATTGGACAATGTTTGGGTTAGTAAAAAGACATGTTTTCAGACTGCGCCTCATGTTGGACACTTGTCGAAGGTATCAGATTTCCCTCAATTTGAAGAAATGTATATTATGTGTACCATATGGGATTATGTTGGGTCATGTAGTTTGTAAGAAGGGGTTGATGGTAGACCCTACCAAAATTGTAGTAATTATTAATTTGGAACCACCAAAGAATGTCAAACAAATACGAGCGGCGTTGGGCCACACAGGGTACTACAGGAAATTTATCAAGGCATATTCACAGATCACTACGCCCATGGAAATATTTCTAAAAAAGGATGCAAAATTTTGCTAGGACGATGACTGCGAGAAGAGTTTGGATGTTTTGAAGGAAAAAATGGTCGCACCCATTTTAGTGTTCCCTGACTAGAAGAAGGAGTTTCATGTACATGTAGATGCATCCTTCATAGCACTAGGATCTATGCTAACCGAACCAGGTAAAGGTCATATCTATCATCCGATAGCATTTGCAAGTAGAAATTTATAGAAGGTGGAAAAGAATTATTCTACCACAGAGCACGAAGGACTCGCAATGGTGTATGCGCTATTAGAAATTCAGGCACTACTTCTTGGGTGCGCACTTCAAGATGTACATGGACCATTCTACTTTGAAGTACCTGGTCTGTAAGTTTGTGTTGGGGGCGGGGAATTTTTCGATGGTTTCTTCTCTTTCAGGAATATGACTTTGAAGTAATTGTGAAGCTAGGAAGATTAAATGCTGGACCAGATCACCTCTCACAGATTGAGAATGGTGATGAACCTACAAATCTGGAAGAGGGATTGCCTGATGTGCAACTCTTTATTGTGCGCGTTTTTTACGACCATTTCATAGACATAGTACAATTCTTGTCTACCGGTACAGTTCCTAAGGGGTATTCGACACAACAGAAGAAAGAGTTGGTGGTTTGGGATGTAGATTTCTCTGTTATCGTCAGACATCTATATAAAATGGGATCTGATGAAATATCGTGGAGGTATGTCCCAGAGTATGAACGAAAAACCATCCTCGCTAAAGCACATGGAGGAGTTGGAGGAGGACATTATGCGGGAAGAGAAACTGCGTAGAAGATCCTATGCGTAGGACTATGGTGGCCAACTGTGCATAAGGATGCCAATGTTTATTGCAAGGCATGTGATGTCTGTCAGAGAACGTGGAGACCATCATGAAGGGATGAATTACCTTTGAACTCGCAAGTGTCATTACAAGAATTTGATAAATGGGCAATAGACTTTGTAGGGACAATTCAACCACTAAGAAATAAGACTAGAGCCAGCTATATCATTACATCAACCAAATATTTAACTAGGTGGGTCGAGGCATAGCCTGTAAAGGATTATAACGCAATTATAGTTGCAAAGTTTATTTTTGAATATATCATGTCTCAGTTTAGTTATCCTAAGATCTTGAGGAGTGATAGAGATCCACACTACTTAAATGAAACAATTTCCGCTTTGCTCGAAGAATTATAGATGTATCACCAAAAGAGTATGCCATATCATCCTCAAGCGAACAAAACTGTGGAAGCATTTAACAAAATTCTAGAGAATGCCTTAACAAATATTTGCAATGTGAAGAGAAATTACTGGGATGTGCACATACCGTTGTTCTATGGGCATATAGAACTACCTGCAAGAAGTTGATTGGACAAACACCGTTCAGAATGGTTTATGGACAAGAAGCGGTAATGTTGATGGAATACATAGTGCCCAGTTTTCGGATTGTTGCGGTTACAGACATGGTCGATCGAGATACCATGGAAGAATGGCTCGCGCAGCACGTTGAGTTGGAGGAAGATCATTTCTTGGTGGGTTTTCATCAGCAGGTGCAGAAGGATCATGAAAATACATGGCATGATCGCCATATCAAACAAATTACCTTTAAGAATGATGATTTGGTATTGTTGTATGATAGTAAGTTCACGAAGTTTCTAGGGAAGTTCCAAATTCATTGGATAGGCTCGTATATTATTAAGGAGATTACAGATCGAGGCGCAGTATAGCTCGCGAAGCTGCATGGGGAATTATTTCTGGGAAAAGTCAATGGGAGTTGATTAAAGTTGTACAGGGGTGATCCCACCCGTGCACAATGACTATATGGATGCAGGATAGTCTTAGTGTTCTAGGCAGTTGAAAGGGAACGAGGGACTATAAACTACACTAACAAAAGAAAGGTTGGACGAAGTGATGGGGTTGTGCAACATATCACTGCAAGGTGCAGAGGAGAGTTGTGATGAAGGAGTTACGCTAGGATGGTTGGTCCTGTGAAGCCAGGCCAAAAAGTGACCATTAGACGTATTGTAGCTGATTAGATGGCGATTTTTTTGTTAAGAGGAGAGGGGGGGAGAATTTAAGATGCATATCTTTGGAAATATATGGCCAAAAATGAATTAATGACAGGGAATTGGAGGGAATGGACAAATTTGAATTCAAATTAAGCTATAAATATGGCATCATGCTCCACATTCGAACACTTTTCTTCCTAATAATTTTCATTAAGTTGTTGTGCTTTCAATTGTGTCTAGAAAAGTGATGTATGTTTGATAAGGATTAGGAGAGCATGCTTTCACAACCAATATTCACAAACTTACCTGATTGGCACCATGAGATAATTCTCGAGAGAATGATTGCAGCGCAACCTGAGACAGAGGTGGCCCAACCTATACCTACAGGTTTGCCTACTACTGCGCCTAGGTCACCAAGGCCTAAGCCATCTGCTTCCACGACAGGAGATAAGAAGCAGAAGAAGCCCCAACAAGCACCGACGCGACAATCGCCGTGGAAGATCCCGATCAAAATCCACCAGAAGGGAAAGATGGATAGGTCCAAACAGCTGACGGAGCCCCCAGACCTAGATGAGGAAGAACTGCGTGGAGGTGTAGAGGAAATTGACGCAGAAGAGGTTGAGCCGATAACTCAGCTACAATCCTATATACCACCTAGAATATCCATGGCTAAAGTGCTCAAAAACATAGATTCTGTGAAGCTTACGGTCTCCACACCTTTGGTGTCGGAGAATGTGTTGTTTGAGGGCTTGTTGTTGCCATGTATACCAAACTTGAAAATGGAAGATTGGGACCTGGGGAACCATGAGAGGTTTCCACAGTTGGCATCGAGTAAGTACCTAAAGAAGGTCTACTATGAAGAGTCAGACGTCATGCGGCTTGAACCCATGAAATGGGTGTCTAGAGTTGGGGGTACGGGGCTCCTAAATATGTTGTAGGTGTCTCACTTTAGTCACACCACTATTAGTAAAGTTTACGTGTGACAATTGTTGAGACTACTGCACGATGGGTGCCTCTAGTTGGGAGGGCCCATCCTAATCACTCACATGTTGATCCATAGAATAACGATGCTTCCATACCAAGGAGTGGACCCTCCCAAGTCTTTCGTAGGAAAGTCGCAGGAGAAGAAGTTGGCAGACCAAATGAAGAGTGATTTTGGTCTAGTTAAGAAGTCGCGTGGGTACTCCATTCAGTCCATATTAGATAGCGCGATGCAACTTGTTACACAGATCTTGGCTGGTAAGATCATGAGGAATTTTCATGTCGATGAAGTGTCAGCACCACTAATCTCTTTGGTTACGTTGTGCGCCACAGGAGTCCAATATAACTAGGCTCAATATTGATGTCATGAATTTATGGAGGACTGAAGAGAGGCCCAGGATGACGGCAAGTCATTCCACTACATGCGGTTATTACTATTGATCGCGTTGGTGGCTTAGAGGATGCCCAAAGAAAGCCAATTCCCTCAACAACACTCAGACCTACCTGAGGCCACGAAGTTTGCTTCGCTATGGGCTACCAAAGATCCCACACGAGTGATGGAGATGAAGATATTTTCAATATTGTTTGATTCAGACCTAAGGATGGTGATTAACCAGCGGCCAAGGTTATCACCAAGTTTGCACAAATAGTATGTCAATTTTGCAAACTTCAAGGCAGGTTTCTATAATCTACACATTCGGGCAAAGAAATATGCTAAGGAAATATGATACAAGTTTCCATATTTAGTTGCCAAAGATGATATTATAGAGGTTGTTAGTAAGTGGCCAGGTCACTGGTTGACCCCCTCCTATTGAACTAGTATTTAGTGGCAATGACAATACTATATGTACAACTTGATGTGCAGACATTTGTTGCAAGTTCAATAAATTTTTTCCCAATCTTGCAATTGTTTCTATGACACCACCATCGATTTTTGACATTCATTTCATATACTTTTAAACATCAATGTCATTGTTTTATCTAGATAGTTTTGTCATGTATGAACCACAATAAGTAGTTGTAGCATATGATTCAAGTACAAATTAAGCATTAGTATTTTCACCCCAGATTAATGGAATATATCGATCAAAGCTATTAGTCCATATGTTTGTTGGCTCTCTTTTTAGTGTAATTGTTCTTTATTTCAGAGTACATTGGATTAAATGGATGTAGTCATATTCGCTTTTACCTAATTTCTCAAGAAAACTATCAAATGCATATGTCTCATCATGTTCCATAATTTCTAGTGCATCAAATAGCATCATTGTATTCACTTTTGTTCTTGCATTGTCGAATTCCATCAACTCAAGTATTTGTGTTTTTCACATTGGTGGAATTGGAAAATTGAACTTGCAATGCATCTATTTTCTTTTCCTACAAGTTTTTGTATAACAATGATGTTAAATAGTTTTCATATTTGTAGGAATTTATCTGAATAGAGGCTTTTGGGAATAGATTTATTCATATATCTATCTTCTGAATCCATCACATAAATATTTGAAATTGGCAACGAACCAACTAATGTGGTTCATCTATTTGTCCTGAAGATGAACCACATTATCTAGATCGAAATGCATAGAGAATTTAGAAGATTTGTAGGATGTTTTCAAATTTACAAGAAGTTTACTTGAATTGCAGCACAAGTACTTGTAAATGAAAATTTCAATTTCAATGTTTATACCTGTTCCATAAATAGGAGCATTTTTTATCCTAGCAATCCAAGTTCATGTTGCCTTCCTCCATTTTGGAATTCTATTATAAGGAAATAGTCAATGATGTCACCAAAGTACTTTCATTCATTTAAAATTAATTGGCATAGAGAATTCATTCTACTTCTATAATATCCCACGCAAGTAACGGGTCATTTCTACGAAACGTATCAATATCATCTTCCTCTACTTTGTTTTTAGTTGATGGTTTTTTCTTTCGCTTTCTTTGTTGCAAATCCTTTACTAAAGTCTCCCATAGATTCTCAACACTACTAAATGAAACAAAGAAAGTTGAAGGGCCCAATTTTCAAATCATTGCATATAAGTTCATATACAAATGAAAAAAATAGGTTGGCAATATTTGTATTCGTCTAAGATCCATATACCCATTTTTCAATTTTAGAATGAATTTCAAGTTTTCCTTTATTCTAACATCTTTAGTTGTTAGTTTTTCTCCTTTCAACTATCATTTTCTTATTTGAATCTAAATACAACTAAAGACTTGACTTAGCATAATTCACACTGCTTTGTAAAACATTTGTTATATGATACGCAAAATCATGATATTGATGCAAAACTTCCCATCGAGCAATATCGTGGTATGTAAAAAATTTTGTAACATTGTTTGGTCGCTTTTCCTGCAACAATGTCATAAAAAACATATCTTTTGAATATGACCAAGGGCTTATAGCCTTCACCAGAAGTAATGTTTATTTGATTATTACAAAAATCATAAATACTATATGAATCGTTAAATCCATGTAATAGTGATTTTGTCGTTGGTTCCTCATCATATTCATCATTATCATAATTTCTTTCTATATCTATTTCGCATGCATATGCATCCTTGTTCTGATCAAAGGCTTGTTTTTGGTCTTCATTTATCTTAACATTCTCCAGTTTATAAAGCAAAATTTTACACAATCATTTAAATGCCTTCATGATTTTATGAACATGTATTTTCCCAATAGAAAATATGCTTTTAAACACTAAACTCCTTTTAATTGCAACAAACATTGTACTAGATTCATTTATCTCACTATGAAGTGCAATTTGAATTCGAGATGTGTCAGCAAGTACATTGATTAGTCCATCTGTCAATGTCAATTGTGGTTTTCTAAAACGATGCCCAAGTTCCCATATTTGCAAAAATGGTTCTTAGTGATATAGTTTATCTTCCAATTCATATAGTTCTTTCACTATGGATATTTGTTTATTCCACCTAATCCACTAAGGAATTGAAAAGTTGATCGTATTGTTATTGTCTAATATTTTTTGGCATTTGTTACATACACACCTACTTTTGGAAACATTGGTTAACTGTATTTCTATGACATTTTTTTTAAACCAAGTTTGATTGCATATCGCACAATCATAAATAGATACATCTTGTATTTCTTTTAAATATTGTTGTTTGGCTACTGTTTCCAATGTATAATCGAACATTTGTAATCATTTCTTATGTTTATTTGAAGATATCGCATTCTGTCTTGATTTTGATCACTTCGATGCTTTTATAATTATAATTGTTTCAACATAATCCTTGTTTCTTATATGTTTTTTGAGTTGATGCAATGATGAGCATGATCTCTTGTTTCCATTGATAAACTTTGCATTAAGTTCCATGGTATCTTCATCTATCTTCATGTTTTTAAAGCCATTCGCATTAGGCCCATTATGTTTTTTATAGGGTTCTTATATATATTTATTGTTTTTCGTTAATTGTTTCAATATCACATAAAAAGTTTTTCTCTCTCTCTATTTCTTTCAAAGGTTCAAAATGCAAAAGATTTAAATTCATACGAAAATTTGATCGCTTTGATGGTTTCTTTACTAGACTTGTTTCAACAATGTCCTTGTTTCTTATATGTTTTTTGAGTTGATGCAATGATAATTGTAATCTTTTGTTTGAATTGATAAGCTTTGTATTAAGTTCCATGATATCTTCACCTATGTTCATGTTTTTAAATCCATTCACATTATCCCCATTATGTTTTTTATAGGATTCTTCTATATATTTCTCTTTGCTAGTTGCTTCAATACCACGTAAAATGTTTTTCTCTTGTGCTATTTCTTTGAGAGGTTCAAAATGCAAATGATTTATATTCCTTTAATTTTTTATAACATGCAATACCATTATGCCTTCCTTGAATGAGTAAAATTCAACCACACTAGTAAACGTATTAGCAGACCATATGTATATAGTTATATTCAAGATATAGCATATCCAATCATAAACAAAAAGGCCACCATCTATTTTCCCTTTTTTCATGTGTCACTAACAATTGTATAATGTATCCTTTCCAATCTACCATTCCATGGAATCACATGATTGCATTTCCATTCATGCATTTTCTATGCACTTTGATGAGGACAAATCATTATGCATAATTGCATTGAAAAAATTCTATGCAATTATGCATTGTAAACACGGCACACATCATATTCATTCAGTGTCAATTGGCATATTATTTCAAAATAACTTTCACTGTAAATACTCTTGAACTCAGACAATCTCTCAAACCCATGTCTCCTCGTCATTTCCTCTATTTGCATATATTTATATTTTGTTTCTTCATATTTTTCTATATTCGTCATGTGTTCATGATCAATTAATATTAAACTTATTTTCTTGCACAAAAGTGGCTCAAAATGTCCAGCAATTGGATTTTTGTCATGGAACTATATGTCGTAATTTTCTTCACATAAATTTGAATTAAAATGCAAATAGATTTTCATTCTTGTATTTTACCAAACTCTTATCGGTATTTTTAGACACTTCAATAACCAAGGTATACAAAATATGTCCCCCCATAGTCCTT
This sequence comes from Pinus taeda, assembly GCA_000404065.3. Classification (NCBI taxonomy): domain Eukaryota; kingdom Viridiplantae; phylum Streptophyta; class Pinopsida; order Pinales; family Pinaceae; genus Pinus; species Pinus taeda. The sequence continues at coordinate 22,624 of APFE030025177.1, read as the reverse complement.
GTTCTCCCACAATTATAAAAGTTGAAGTTGATTTTGTCATCCTTTCCATATAATTATTTGTGCTATTTATACTACACATCTCTATCAATGCATCTATGTTTAGTTCATGTTGATAAGATAATATTTCTTCAGCATTCCCTCACTCTAAACAATTTATGAAGTGTTTTATCATTCCTTCCCATAATTCTATTTTTGCGTATCTAAAATGTAATAGAATTGCATAGTATCAAATAGGAAATCTCCTACAGCATTTGCAAAATTGTCTAAACAAAATAGATTGTGTTGGCATAGAATTGCATCATTGATACCTTAGCAATCACACTTCACAGATGTTCTAAATTTACTAATACCTATCGTTCCAAGATAAGCAGTACACGACTACTCTTTAGAAACTAAACACTAGGGATTTGTTCTCATGTGACTATTGATCAACCCACTATTTAGTTAGTAGTCAGTCTCAAAGAATTTAATGTGTTTTGAATTCACTCGTTAATCGTTTATGCAACTCCAATATCTATGAGACAACAAATTTGGAATAAAGAACAATCAATAAAACGAACAACATGATATAGATATAGAAAATAAAGCCATGAGATGATAGATAATATATACAATGATAGCATATGCATATACCAAGATCGATGATGCAACTTTAGTTTAATAGAGCAGAGAAAAAATTTTGGTATTTTGTTCTAATCTGGTTAAATTTACATGACTTAATCTTCTCATGGGGCAAATGAATTAACCATTATTGTAATTACTCATCTTCCCTATAAACCTGCATACTCAATACAACTTTTCAATTCATTCAAAAGGGATTGTTCCATTCTGTACATGTACAATTTTTATTTTGGTCTTTATATAACTAGTAACCAGATTTGAAAGTAAATTGTAACAAACTAAGCCATGGATCTCATCAAACCCACTTGCTTCTATGTATATTGTGTAAACTCCTTAAGTACTCGCATTATAAACAAAGGAGCCACCATGTACCTGATAAATATATTGTAAAATGTGACCTTGAAAACAAATTCTTTACATATTCCTTGCACTAACAACCAAAGCAGACGACACTTAGCAAAGCACTACTTACTTCTCATTCCAATAACTAGTAAAATTACAACCTCATAGAGCACTTATTAAAGCACTTTTTAGAAAACCATTTGTAATAAGCCCTCTGGAGGACTAATCAAATATGTGTTGGCAATGTGTATGCCAAAAAGTGCATATAAACACCTAGCTAATGCAATTACAGACACGTTACTTTCTAAAATTAAGCTTCTCTCTATTCTATTCTAACTACTCATATACCACGATCACAATATCCATGTAAAATAACGTGAAAATTAACGTTCATAAGTGTTGTGCGGGATGGAAGCCTACAAGAGAAGTGTGTGGAGGGGATTGTGTGTGGGGTTGTTGAAATGGGGGAATAAAGAGTCTCATGTACATGCCCCTATTCCGCATATCCTTATATAGATAAGTAACTTACTAGACAATTGAAATTGGAATTGCTAATGATAAATCTAAGTCCTTTCGAAATTTATTCAGCAAATTAACACATCACATTAATTTTTATTGTACTTCCTGACCTTTTTTTTACAATAATAAATAGAATATTTTATTAATTTTGTGCCTGATCAAAATAAAGTACTCAGGAGAATTACAGCTTATACAAGTATGCCTCCTCAAGAAGACTTGGAGGAACGAGATCAAAATTTTCTTTTAGTATTTTCTTACTAGATTTTTGAAGACCAAACTAAGGCCACTATTACTATAGATTCTATAATATTGGTTGAATAACAAAATTAATTTTTAAGGGATTGACATCTCTTACTATGTGGGGTCTATGGATATCTTATCCATGCTACCTAGTGCATTGCTAGTGGTGCTTCTATTATCTTCATTTTCTCTATGAGCCTCAAGGTATGTCAATTATTGGCACACCCATTCTAATTTGTCCTCTAGTTGGTGAATTCTTTCTTGTTGTTTCTATCCCTGTTATGAGAGGGAAACAATTTGATTTCAAAGTTCTAGGATTTTTGCATACCAATCCAAAGGCAGACAAAGGAATTGTTGGAACTGATGAAACATTCTTGTATGGAAATCAAGACATTGAGTGATGTTCCAAGTTGGAAGGAGAAGAAGAGGTGTTGTAGGCAGAGTGTTTGAAGAATATTCTTCACTACAGGTTGTTAGATGGTCATCCACCTAATGTTTTCTCATCCCAAGAAGCAATTTAGCTACTTAGAGAAATGAAATGATCCAGATGTCATCCTTATTAATTGATTTTCTAAGTTGTGGTCCTTTTGAAGCACGTGCCATCCACTGCCAAACCAATTTGGAAATTACAGAGTGTTTGGTTGTCACCTTCCAAGTTTTAAGTTGAGATGACCTTCCAATCCACATGATTTTGCCACTTTTGTAGAGACACCCAGGCTTGGAGATAATATTACTCCTCAAAGCTACAGAGAAATACATAAGGCACTCTCCACGAAAGGTCCAATTATTAGTATGAGAGATTAAAACACTAGATAGAGGAGGACTCTCAACAATGCCTCGCTCCTCGAAAAATTCATGGAAATAGGAAGGTAGCGTGTGCTGACTATATTTCTTGAGTTCAACATACATGAGATAAAGCTACAACTTTTTCCGTTCCCATCCATTTGGAGTTTATCTCACCATTGTGTCCATTTAATTATGCATATTGAAAATCATTTGAAGAGGTACAAAGCTCTTATTTAAAGGATTGGATTTGATACCATAAACATACCATACATAAATGGTGTTGATCTAAGCAGATAATGTATTTGTTCCTTCAAGCGAGAGGATTGGTGATGTACGCCACCTAGATCACACATCAAGTTGGATCTGACATGCCAGCATTGGTGGGAGTTGAGGAGATGAAGTGGATCTTCACATTTTATTGTTGCCTCTTTTTCCTTCTAATTTGTAAGTGATGCTTAGATCTTTTTCCTTAAGATGGGTCATTTTGTTTGAATGTCTCTTAATCCTAGTGTGTTCGTTGCTTCTGTGATGGAGAGGGGGACTTTGGATCTAATTGGAGCTCATCATGGAATAACCATCCAATTGGTGGAGCCATTGACTTCGTATTGTCCTTCTTCTAGCTAACAAGCTCTATTGGTTTAAAGATTAACTTCCTTATTTTGGCTGCCTTGGATATGAAAGAATGTTTTATGAGAAAGAGTGTCGAGGATGCCAAATATCCTTTAGAGTAGGTGATCAAGCTAGTTTTTCTTAGGAAGTGGTGTCGAATGATGATTAGAGATTCCCCCAAAATGATTATGGAGGAAATATCGTACTCTTTAGCTAGATGAAATCTAGGAAAAGACCATACATCTTTGCAAGATTATTTGATCTGTGGCCCAGTCCCCATGAGAATCTTATTTTCATTTTTCCTTTGGGATTGATAAGAATCCCTCCCACTTTTGCCACCCCTTAATTCCCCATCTTAGTAATTTAATAGGATACCATAAATATTCAAATTGACATAAGTAGTTAAACAAGGTTGCAATTATAATGAAATAGCAAATATTGAAATGTACATGGTTTGGCCCACATAACTATTACATCCAATATCAAATAAAACAAGCCCAAGTTGAGATAGTAGTGGGCACAATTAATCACCCACCCTTATTTCACGCCCGATATACACATAAACCAAACTTTCATGCCCAAAACTTTAGTAGGAAAAAATTGTTAATTAATTAATTAATATGCATTATTGCGCAGAAGGAAGGTGTGTGAAAGGTGAATGTATTAAGAGGTGCATAACATTGCAGAAGAAATATTATGTTCCTTTGTCCGCACACCCATTATCCCACACAACACCTCTTCCTCATTTGCATTAAAAAGACACTCCATTTAATATTGGATAATAAGTATTTAATTTCCAAATGTGAAATTACAAGTGCAATTAGTATTCAGCAAGCATGTATACCAAGATTTGCACTGATATACAAGGAAAATAAACTTTTCATGAAAAAATTTTAATAGGCCAAAAATGCTTAGTAATTAATTAATATCTACTATTGTGTGGGAGGAAGGTGTGTGAAAGAAGTGTGTGAAAGGTGAATGTATGCAGAGGTGCGGAAAATTGTGGAAGAAAGCTTATGTTCATTTCTTTACACACTCGTTCTCCCGCACATCACCGCTCCCTCATACACATTAAAAAGACACTCCATTTAATATTGGATAAGAATTATTTAATTGATAAATGTGAAATCACAATTGCACTTAGTATTTGGGAAGCATGTATATGTGATGTATACCAATATTCGCTAATTATACTTGTCAAATTAAATGAGCCCAAATTGACATAATAGTGGGGACAGTTAATCGTCCACCCTTGTTTCCCACCGATATGCACATAAAGCAAACTCTTCATGCCACAAACTTTAATAATCCAAAATTACTAATTAATTGATTAATATGTAGTGTTGTGCGGGAAGGTGTGTAAAAGAAGTATGCAGAGGGGGAATGTATGCAAACATACAAAACATTATGGAAGAAAGTTTTTATTCCTTGCACCGCACACTTGTTTTCCCGTGCAACACTTCTTCCTCACACACATTAAAAAGACACTTCATTTAATATTGGATAATAAGTATTTAATTCACAAATGTGACATCACAAATGCGCTTAGTATTCGGGAACTATGAGTATTAATATTCGTTGATTCTAATTTGATAAAGTTTTTAAATGAATAGTAGGACAGTTGTGGAAAAAAACATGAAAATAAACATCTAAATATTGAACACAAATCTAGTCAAAGTAAAACATTAGTTAGTAATGAAACAAGTTATTAGAGTACATGCTATCAGGCACTCAAATGATGTCCTAATTATGCATCGATTCATTGAATAAATTCCTAAAAGACTTACATATTAATATACACTAGTCTGTGAAGTGAGAATTTTATTAAGATTAGAAGAGGGACCATGCACTCGATATCAACCAATGATTACGATAATGATCAGAGTCAATGAGCATAGTTTAGAAAATTTTGCATCGGATCATCCACAAAGCAGTTTTGTCAAAGATTTTTTACCCTTATTTTGCACCTAATGTACACGTAACCCAAACTTTTCATGCCCCAAACTTTAATAAACCAAAAACATTAATTAACTGATTAATATGAAGTGTTGTGCAGGAGGGAGGTGCGCAGCAATGTATGTGGAGGTATGGAATATTATGGAAGAAACATTTTGTTCCTTGTTCCACACACCTATTTTGCAGCATAACACTTCTTCCTCATGCGCTTTAAAAAGGCACTTCGTTTAATATTAGATAATAAGTATTTAATTCACAAATCTGAGATCACATATGCACATAATGTTCAGGAATCGTGAATACCAAGATTTGTTTTGCCCCCAAGAAAAATCATAACTTTCATTATATAAAATATTGAAAATTACATGTTGTAGATGTTGCATAATGAGCATATGACAAAATTGTGACCATGAAAGCCACTTACTGTACAAATTCTAAAGAGTAGTTGTTACATAACTGTAACTGGTAAAGTGAGAAACAAAATGATATGTACATTGTCATAGTTCTGATAATCGACAAAAAAAATACAAAAAAGGAGGTCCATCTACACTTTGTGAAGAATCATGTAGTTGTTGCCGCCGGAAGCTGATAGTCAATGAAAGGTCTCTTAAGATACTGATAGAACTCTCATCCATCCTTATCCTATATCATCTAAGAACCACAAGGTTGTTGCGTTACTTCCTTGGAAAGACTATCGGAAATCTAGTTCCTCTCCCTGTATATATGATGACAATATATATAGTCAAACTGTGATTTTAAAGCAATAATTTCATCCAGCAAATTTTTGAGTGTGTGCACGTGACATTGTGACCGAAAGTTGAACCAATTAATGACAAGTTTGGAATCGCCAAAAATAAGCACTAACAATATTTTTTGTTTCTACTTTGATACAATTTTAAACGATCTAAGCCATCGAACATAGTTTTTAAAATCGCACATCAAATCATCAACAATGTAATTTTTCCATAGCTCATTTTCATCTCGATATCATATAATGCAAGCCCATGTCGACATAACAATGGAGAGAGTTAATCACCCACCCTTATTTCGCACCCAATGTACACATAAACCAAACTTTTCTTTCCCTAAACTTTAATAATACCAAACCACTAATTAATGTATTAGTTTGAAGTGTTGAGAGATATGTAGAAGAAGTGTGCAAAGGATAAATGTATGTGGAGATTCAAAACATTTCAAATGAAATTTTATGTTCCTTTCTCTGTACACCTATTCGCTTGCACAACACTTCTTTCTCACACACATTAAAAAGACACTTCGTTTACTATTAGATACTAAGTTTCTTCTTAAAGTTAAAATAATTTCATGTATGTGAAAGAAAGTTCCCTCTGCACCCCTATTCTCCCACATAGGGCCCCTCTCTACACATCCTTCATTCCGCACATATTCATGGCTCCATACATCTTTTTTCCACATATTTGAATGTGTAAAATTTTAAAATGAAATAAGAGGTGAACACACTAGGAGTCCCTGTGTTAGTGTTAGTGCCAATGTCAGTGTCAAATCACTCACTGACAAAACACACACCCCCCCTCCCTCTCTCTCTCTATAAACCCATGTCTTATAGAGAAATTTTCTTTTGCACCCATGTTCCCTACACATACCCTCTTCCACACATCCTTCATTTCCACACAAAATTCACACTCCAAACACCTATTCCTTGCACAGCTGAAGTTGTAAAAGTTTTAAATGAAAAAAAAAAAAAAAAATGAAATAAGAGGTAAATGCACTAGGAGTCCCTATGTTAGTGTCAATGTCAATGTTAGTTTTAGAGCACTCACCGGCATAACCCCACATCCCCCTGCTTACGCAAGGACTTTCTTAAAGGACTATGTCAGTGTCAGTGTTAGAGCACGCATTGGAAGAATGGCCACTTACAAAATTACTCTAATTTTCATTTAAGAATGATTTGTAAAGCATTATACCAAAATTAAATCACTCTCCACTAAGGTAATTGTGTCACATCAAGGCTCTCTTAACAAATGGAAAATTAAAAATAATATTTTCAAAAAATAGGAAAATAGTTTTGAATTTACAAAAAAAATACAAATATTTAGCATTTTCCGAAAATGTTGGTTAAATTTAATAAAAAGCCACAAAAACTTCACAAACTAATTGAGAGTCAATGGACTTTGATTGTGAGGCGAGTGCTATAGCCCCTGGGAAGGAAGGGACTAATAACAGACTAATTTTCTAAGCTATTAAAAAGGAAGGATGTTAAGGGTGAGGGGTTTCAAATTCATTTAGGAGAGGTATGATAAGGACTAAAGTTAGTGACATTTTATTGTTTTCATATTCCATTCAATATTTCTTATAAGACGAAATATCTTATATTGATAGTAGGGTGTCATAGATGTAAGGGTTTGAACCCCTACTTTTGTTTCTCACATATATTGTCTTCTTATAATTCCTTGTTATTGATTGGTAGTATAGATTTGGAAAAAGCATGAATTACTAAATAAATATGCAAAAGTAGTGAAACTATCATATAACACAATCATTAATCATCCTGACATCAAAAGTTTCAATTATTTCTCTTCGTTTATGAGCCCACTCTAGTTTGTATTTGTATGGTCTGTGAAAACATCAAAGATGAGCTTTAGACCATCTACGATATAATATTTTGTAGGAGGTCAAAAGAGGCTTGTTTACGTCAAAAAACACATAATCCATGAGATATCATTATTAATAGAACGAACTAATTTTGGCCATTTTTCTCTTCTTTCATTTATTTTTAGCATCTTGATTTCAATTCTCAAGATTTCTATCAATAATATACTACACAAAATCTCATAAAATTATACATTTAAAAAAGGAAGTGTTAGCACTCTGTATTTCCTAAGATTATGAAAGAAATACAAAGGTAACCACAAAACCACTTTGGAAGCTAGCATCTAGCCCTGCCAGCTTCAGAGAGGGATCTCTCTTTCAGATTTAGATTTGTTTATATTGAGTTATTAGGCTAGTTGTGAAAGTTCAAGGTTTGGTTTATGAATTGGTTTGGTTGGAATAGTGAGGGAAAAGTCATTGGGAAATGGAGTCAAAGAGGCTTGGGGTCATCAATTTGCATAAGTATCAAGCTTAAGTGAAACATGGCAAGGTAGGCATACTAATGGATCCTTGTAGTTTATGAGATGGAGAAGGAAGAAATGATTAAGTGTCCATTAAGCAGATAGCAATTAAGAATTCTATTGCTTAACTTCAGAAGAAAACATTGATATTGTTTTAAGCCAAAAGAGGGTGCTTTTGAAACAAATCCTGAACATAATTTTCTTTAAAACAATAGAGAAAATCAACACATATGAAAAACATAGAAAACTAATTATAGTAAGAAACACTTCACCACATAGATATGACATAGGAATCCTGAAACAGCTTGCTTGTATTAATGCAAATGGCCACTAAATCTCAGTGATCAGCTTTACAATAATGGTAGTCTTTCTCAGTACAAGTCCCAACAACTATTACTTTAATTGATGAATTATTTATACAAATTCCTCACAAAATATCTTGATAGAAAATATCAATATTTATTACAAATATCTAAAAATTGTGTTACAAAAAATGGACTAAAATATAGGAAATTCAAAACTAATGAATCTTCTTGGCACTATATTTGAGTATTTTTGGTGATAAGGAACATAAATTAGAATTTGATAAAGTCTTATTTGATGAGGTGGCATCCAAGTCACTAACTGTCCATGATCTGTTTCCTCACGAAATTCTGAAAAATATGGTCCAATGATCCCTTTGAATATATCAATCCATGATAGTTGTGCTAAAATTGAGAGAGGTTTTTGTATACAATGATGTTACAAGCAAAAAAATCTTTCAATTCTTTAAAATTCATTTCCACCTGTTTGGAAAACTCATTTGAAAACAGTGGCTTAAAACAAGAAAATTATGGAAAATATGCCTTCCAAGATTCATTCGAATCTCCCAAACCATAATAGTTGCTAGAAAATTGAGAGAGCCTTTTTTAATTGGGTCCGTTCTGGACAAAATCCTCTTTCTGTTTTGATAAATTCGTTCTTATTGGTTTGAAAACCATGCTCAAAATGACTCTGTTGTATAAGAAAAAACATAGTTTTAACTAACCATATTTTCAACTCAGTGCTAACTGTAATTGCCAATGTTCATTATTGATCTAGTGGGAGTGGGATGAAATGGATAAATGACATGGAGGTGAGAGGTGAAAAGGAGGCGAGGATGGAGTAGGAGTGAGGGAAGGATTAATGGTAGAGAAGCATGGTCGAGCGGGAGGAGGTATGTGGCAGTAGGGGAGTGGATGTGATGGGAGACGTGGCGGGGGAAGAGGTCATCCAGGTGGGAGTTTATATTTATTAGCGAGATATGGAGTGGTTTTCGGATGGAGGGGGGGTAGGCAGTAAGGGGTTTTGAGCGAGGGGGTGCGAAATGATGAGCGCCCGCCACATAGAGTGGGGCCAGGGAAAGCGAACCTGTTTTTCGAACCCCCCTGCTGATAACGGTAGAATGGATTGGGGGGTCCAAAATTGATCCTCTGTCGTTGATCCGGGTGGGGTTGATCATGGTGGTTGAAACATGCACCCTTTATACCACAATCCGGCAAATTAATTTATGTCTTTTTCAACTTTATAATAAAACCCAAACTTTAGTGCCAAGCGTCTTATTACAAATTGTTAATCATGTTTTAATGGCACAATTAATTATTATAAGCAGGATTACTATTCTAAAACATATCTAATTAACCCTAAGGGCACATTTTGTCTTGCAAGCCCCTTATTTACTTTTTCTAATTTTTTCTTGAAAATAATTTGTAGAATACAATATTATTTACAATTCCATCAACTGAAAGATAATAGCCAATCATTACTTGATCCTATAAATCATAGGACCCTAACAGGAAGCATCTTTTAACCTCAACTTGAAGGGTTTTATCTCTTGTAGTGTTTTTTATGGATTTTTTGAATTATTTTAGCAACCCTGTGTTTTTATTTATTAACATATCTTTATTTCAAACTTGGCAATTATTTTCAAGGAAAATTTTCATCTTTGTTTCACATCTTTGTTAATAGCGATAAATTGAAAAACACAAAATATATATATATTGCTAAGATTCTAAAAAATTCATATAACTTTGCAAGCATGGTGAAGGTTATGCGAAGAACACTTGCCTTAAGAACCTCTTTACTCCTCTTAACCTTATTGAGTTACAATAGGAATGAAAAATGGCATGTAGGGAGTAAATAAAGGCTATGAAGGTCATGATGATTGTTCCCTTCTCTCTCTAACTTAGACTTATGGAGAGTTTGATATGTTGGTCATGTGAGAAAATTTTGTGTAATATCACTTATCTAATTTATCCAAGGTTTTCTCACCATATTTTAAGATTGAAAGGTGATAGGGAAAATTTTAAAAGGATTCTAGAAAATATTTACCATCCCTTCAATCAATATGTTGTGCATTTGGATTAAAAATCCTTCTTGAAAGAAATAATTGACCTTGCCATGTTAGATCAAATTTTATCTTTGAAAAGGTGGCTAATGTGCACATAATTTATAAGGCTAATATGATCACTTACAAAGGACCTTCCATGGCTTCAAACGCACTCCATGTTGCAACTATTCTTCTGAGAAAAACTATGGGGTGAAATTGGTTCATCAATCTTGGTGCATTGGACTATCCTCCTATACCCAATATAACATGATTTTTTCTTCCTTTTGTGCCTCATATGTTCCATTTGTATGTTCATTTTGTTCATAGAAATACAACATGAATTTATGTAACATGCTAGAAACAATGAACTTTAGAAAGCATGTTACTCCTTTTTCCAGTTATAGTAATGATTGTATAATTAACATGTAAAACAATTAGGAGGATTGGATAATGAAGCTAGAAGGGACCCTCAAACTACTATATCCTTCTTATGCTATATTAATACTAAAAATAGGAGGATGATATCTATGACTCCCAACAATTTGTTACTACAATAGTAACATTTTTGGTTTCATGAGTTGAAATTGATTTATTGTATCAATTATCAAAAAAGGTTTTATTTTTCCAAAGTTTGTGGGTTTGCAATATTTTCCATGCAAATGCCGAATTCATACAATGATTTGAGGGTATTCATCTCATTAAGGGAGTCATTCATTCATGGGGGATATGATAAACTTCAGGGATGTCATGGAGTGATGAGAGGTATATCATAGGAAGCCTTAATTTTTTTATCAATTGGTGATTTCCTTTGAGTTCATTTTGTTGTATTAACTATGGGTGTGGGTAATTTCTTAAGGAAGAGGAAGCTTAGTGACAACTGGAAATTCCTAGTTCTTAGCAATGTAGGACACTTGGCTAGTTTCCACTAGAGTAAAAATGGGAAGGGGGATAACTTGATGAACTATTTAGTAGAGAAAAGATCACATTCCTTGTGTTTTATATGTTAAGGATGAAGACATATCGTTAAGTGGGATTATTGTGTTTAGGAAAGGATTGTAATATCAATTTCTTGTCTATGATATCTAAAAATTGTGATGAGTGAGAAATAAGAGACCCATATCTAGTAAATTCACCCACGTTTTTTTACTTCGTAGCACAAAGATGGCACCTACAAAAGTTGGTGCCTATTTTTGTGAGGAAAATCCCTCCTATGGAGCCATTTCCCCTAGTGTATCCACTAAATATATAAGTGGTTTCATTGTTATTATTTATGTGTTGGTAACGAAATTTTTTGGACTTGATGTTTTATGATTATGTATTTTTTTATTACTAATGCTTGTATGTATTATTGTATTTAAGGAAGATAAGCTCAATCAAGGAAAATGCAAGTTTGAAATTTATCATTGTCTTAACAATGCATTTGGATTGTCAATGAGATATTCATGTGCAAATTTTAAGGTTGTTACAACCATCATTTGTATTGTAAAGGGCATAATTCTACATCCATTCCATAAAGTAAGCTCAAACTATGTCAAACAGTTGCAATTGGAATTGTGGGTATTAAGGATGGTGCTAGAACCAAGAGGGACTTGTAAATTTTATTCATGGGGAAAGACTCTAAACATTTGTAATTTCAGTTTTCCCTTTGACTAGTATTTAATATTCAATGTAATTAGCACAATATGAGTTATAATTTATATTATTTCATTACATACATGGGAAATGAATGAATTTGGCATAGCCAATATTATTTCCATTGCTAACTTATGTTTGCTTATAGATTCTAATATCATATTGTTAATTAGAGCTTAAATTTGGCCATAATGTTGAATTGAAGCAAGAAAATCCTGATGATAGTGTTGATGGCCAAGGAGGGCATCCAAGGACACTATAGAATCATATCAAAGCCTAGGTACAACATTGGGGCCATTATAGGCTAATTATGTGAATTGTTGAATAAAAAATTGCAATTGTGTGCAAACTATTTAACAAAAGGCCTAAAAGAGGTCTATGCTGATTTTGTCAAGTTAACTACTCATAATGATGAGATGATGGTTAATATTCATAAGCTAGGCCAACACTAATCATGTGGGCTTGCTTATGGAGTGAAACGAATATGATTCTAAGAGGTTGATGATCAAATCTCATGGAGGAGGGAAAATATACTTTTACCTTTAACTTATCAATGAGATTTATGTATTAAAATCCATTGGATGTGCAATAATGTTGCCTTTATAGGCTAATTATGTGAATTGTTGAATAAAAAATTGCAATTGTGTGCAAACTATTTAACAAAAGGCCTAAAAGAGGTCTATGCTGATTTTGTCAAGTTAACTACTCATAATGATGAGATGATGGTTAATATTCATGAGCTAGGCCAACACTAATCATGTGGGCTTGCTTATGGAGTGAAACAAATATGATTCTAAGAGGTTGATGATCAAATCTCATGGAGGAGGGAAAATATACTTTTACCTTTAACTTATCAATGAGATTTATGTATTAAAATCCATTGGGTGTGCAATAATGTTGCCTTTGAGAAGGCATAGATATGAATACACTATGGAATGAGAATGAAGTTGTGGAGAATTAATTTGGTTTAGGTTCCACTTCTTAAAAATAAGTAAACTTGTAGGTTTCTAATGAGGTTTTAGGATTAAACTTCTTGGGGTGAAAATTCTTGTAATTTTCTAATGACGAATTAAGCCTTCAATTTATTTCATATTGTTGGAAAATGTTCCTATAGAAAACTTTGAGGTCAAAGGATCAATTATCATTGAGCAAAATTAGCAAAAGAAGAAGAAGAATTAGCTAGATTTTGATAACTAGAAGTACCCAAATATATTAATTAACATAAGTATGGCCTTGAAACTATAAAGAAATTAGTCATCAAATGACCATAGTTTTGGTTATCGAAAAGATATCGAGAAGATAGAAAACTTTGATCATTAAAGGAAGAATTTGTGATGAGATGTGTTGCTAGAAAATGACTTGGGATAAAATATATCCATCAAGAATGATCATAAAGGAGTGGTCATCATAAATATGATGTATGAATATGAGGAACAAGTTTCTAATGGAAAGAAGCCAAACAATATCCAATGGAAAGGGTTCTTGTGTGTAATTAAAAAATAAATAAGTGTTAAAGCACTTAGAAAATGGACATGAGGAATGATTGTGCAAGTAGTTAGGGGATTTTGATAAGCATGTTGAAGACCAAGAATATTGATAGGAGAAGACCTAATGAGTTATAATGATTAATGTCTAGAAAATCCTCTAAGAAAAATAAAAATTCTACTAAGTGTCTCATCTTCAAAACTTAGTCATCAAATGCTCATTAGAATAAAGTCATCAAAATTTTTCGGTCTAAAAGATGTAATGAAATTCCAATCAAGCAAATATAGGTGGGTTCCATTTGAATATTTCAAGGAGAAATCTAAAAATTTGAATAAGTATCCAAAAATCATGGAAATAATCATTGGAATTCTAGTGGAGTAAAAGTGTCAAAGATAACATAAAACAAAATAAAAAATATATATATTAGAAATGTGGATATGAAAATCATCAAAGTTATCATTGGAAAATAGTCATCAAGATTGTTATTTGGATAATGATTAGAAGTGGTCATCAACTAAGGCCAAACTAGCCATTAGAAAAAACAAGAACCAATGAAGGAAGATAACTCTAATGAAGGATTTTCTTAGCAAACCCTATGGATTAAAATAGCTAGTCATCAGGGTAGTCATTGGAAGTGGTCATTGTATGAGACCATATCAGTCATCGAAAAAATCAATAACAAGTAAAGGATGAGAACTCGAAAGAAGGATTTTGGGAGAATACTTAATGGAGTGAAATAGTCAATGATTAGGATAGTCAATGAAAGTAGTCATCAAATGAGGAAAAGGTAATCATCAAAAAAATCATGAACCAATAAAGTATGAGAACCTTAATAAAGGATTTTGGGAGAAAACTTGAAGGACTAAAATAGTCATTGAGATGGGGCTCATTGAATCATCCAAAACATAAATATGAATCAAGAAAATGATAGAATTATTGGGAATGATAATGATGTTACCCAAAACCATATGTCAATACACGAGAAGGTTCAAGGAGGAGGAATTGGGGGACCAAAGTAGAGGAACCAAAAATATAGAGAGATTTGGTGTTAAAAAAAAAAAAACTAAAGGTCTCAAACCAAAATAATAATTTAAGCATAAGTTGAGAATATACATGGATTGGGCTGAAATTTTAGGTGGAGTTCTAGTGACGGTGCATATGAAAGAGTCCTTAAGAACTAGTTTATAAATTTAGCACTAAAATCTAGGAAAATAGCAAAACATGGATTTCAATGGACTAGATATCATTATCTACGAGTAGCCTTTATCTTCATAAAATTTGAATAGAAAGGTTAATGGGTAGACATTAACAACACATGGAAACAATTGGGTAGATTCAAAAGTATTATGAGTGCAATCAAATCAATGGGATCAAATCCATTATTTCTAGATAGTTTAGTTTTTGAAACTATATTTGAAGGAAAAACAACCCAAAACAACATATATGAAAAAGGTTTCATATCCACATTAATTTGGAAAACTTTTTCCTAGTGAAAATTTCATGAATACGTATTGTTTAAAAGATAGTGGATTTCACCAAATTTTCTAACATTGAACAAAGTGATAAAAGGAGGTAGGTTGACTTCTTGAGAAGGATGCAGAAGAAGAATTAAGCAATATGTTTCTAAGATGAAGGTCCCTCATCATTCGTAAATAAGTTTTGATGATGTGGCCTCATCCTTATTTTCAAAGGAGATGAAGTAGAAAAACATGGAAACTCAAAGAACATACATCTTATCTATATGAGGGAATTCATAGGATAGAAATAAGAATAAGTCCTCAAATGGGACACCTAAATATAGAGGTAGATCTAAATCGCTATGAAAATTCATAGAAAGATGTTAAAAATGTGGAAAAGAAGAGAATTTTAGGAAGAATTGTAGATCCAAAAGCATTGAGCAAAGGAAGGGATCTGATGATGGTCCCTCCAAGGAATAGAACACATTCTTAAAGCAATGAGGGGATATGTACTTGGCTTCTTCAAGCACCCATGTAGATCATGACATATGGTTCATCAACTCAAGTGTCTCCTTTCATATGGCTCGCCATAGTTAGCCATATTGTGAATGTGAAAGGCATGATGGAGGTGACAATTTCCTTGGAGATGACTTGATAGCCAGGATAATAGACAAGGAAAAAACAACCTGATTCTCAATGATGGAAGGGGCAAAACATCGATGTTCTATATATGTAAGGTCTAGCTAGAAACATGATATTTGTAAGTAGGACGAGTGATGTTGGTGTTACTATTGTGTTTGAAAAGGATACTTGGAGGATGGTTTAAGGAGCAATGGTGTTTCGAATGGGATTGCAGATTGGAAATTTGTACAAGATGTTGGGAAGCAATATAAGTGATGGGTGTAACAATTACATTGTTCCTAAAGGTATGGTTGGGACTTCAAGTACTACATAGTAAAGGTATGGTTGGAGGTATATTTGATTGCAGTGTAGAAATTTATTTCTATGACCATTTTATTTATGGCAAATATAATTCGGTAAGATTCCCAATGGGTGCTACAAGGGCTAAGGGAATTTTAGAGTCAATACATAGTGATGTGTTTGGAACTGTGCTTATTCCATTGCTAGGAAAATCTATGTACTATGTCTCATTCATAGATGATGTCTCAAGGAATACATGGATTTATTTCCTTTGAATTCAAAGTGTTGCAGATAATTATACAAAGAAGAAAATAAAGGCTTAGAGGACAAATAATGGTGGATAATTTTGCAAGAATAAATTCAAGGAATTATACAAGCAATGTAGTATAGTAAGGTAGAGGACTATACCATACACACCTCTAGATAATGGGGTTGTAAAAAGTATAAATAGGACATTGATTCAAAAATAAAGTGAAATGCTCAGTAGTGGTAGCTTGGGACATGAATTCAAGGTATAGGCAGTGGAACCATCATGTTACCTAGTAAATTAATCACCCCCAACAACATTGGTTGAAAAAACTTCGCATGAGTAACGTCACATTAATGGATTGGTAAGAAACCCTCTCTTAAACATCTCAAAGTTTTTTGTTGTAATGCTTATGTACATGATCAAAAGCAAAATAAGAGTAAGCTAAACAATAAAACTGAAAAGTTCATCTTTATTGGTTATAGATATGGTTAAAATGTTATAAGCTTTGGAATCCATGAACTATGAAGGTTGTCTACAGTTGACATGTTACCTTTATAGAGGTTAAATATGTTATTAAACAAGAAGTTGTTCCAAGAGAAAAAAACCAAAGGTACCAGTGCCTGATTTGCAAGATGAAGAATCTAACCCAACAAAGGAACATGATTCAAAAGGTGAAGAACCTCATACTTCATTATGGAGGAGATTGACTCAAGAAAGAAGGTAACCATAAAGGTATACTCTGCTTGATTTTCATTCTGGTTTTTCTTTGTCTATTATTGATGATGATCCTAGAATTGTGAGGGAGGCAGTGAATTAAGAGGACGGTAAACTGTAGAAAAAGGCCATGGTGAAGAAAATATCAGCCTTGGATGAGTATGAGGCTTGGGATCTAGTCGAATTGCTAGCTAGAAGAGATTCCATTAGTCACAAATGGGTTTTTAAAAGGATGTTGAATTCACAAGGTAAAGTGGAGAAATACAAAGCTTGGTTAGTAGCAAAAGGTTATTTCTAGGTAGAGAGAATTGACATTAGTGAAAAAAAATGGATATGAAGACAAAATTCCTACATGGCAATCTAGAAGAAGAAATCTACATGAAACAACTAGAAGGTTTTACAGTGAAAGGAAAGAAAGAGTTGGTTTGCAAGCTGAAAAAATCATTATATGGGTAAAGAAAGCTTTAAGGATGTGGTATCGATAGTTGGTTTCACAAGAAGCAAAGATGATCATTATGTTTATTTCAAATTAGTAGATGATCATTTTATTTATGTGGTCTTGTATGTGGATAATATGAAGCCAATTGGAAAGAACATGGAAATCATTAAGGAAGTGAAAAATTGATTGTCCTCTAAATTTGACGTGGTTGATCTTAGTGCTGCAAATTTTATTTTAGGCATGGAAATAAAAAGAGGTCAAGCAAATGGGAAACATTGGTTGAATCATAGGAAATACATTTCCAGTGACATAGTGAAGGTTTAATATGTAAGAATGTATACTAGTTAAGGTCATTATTCCTATAGGTGAAACTATCTATAAATCAGTGTCCCGAGACATGGGAAGATGGAGAGGACATGTCCTATGTTCCATAAACCAGTGTTGTTAGCAGTTTGGTGTATGCAATGGTGTATGCTAAACTAAAAATTACACATGTACTGGGATTTTTGAGCATATATATATATATATATAATATATATATATTATATATAATATATATATATATATATATATATATATATATTTATATATAATATATATATATATATATATATCTAGAGAGAGAGAGAGAGAGAGAGATATGTATATGTATATGTATAATGTATATATGTATATATACACATATACACACACACACACACATATTATATATTATAAACACGGGGAGGATCACTAGACAATTGTAAACAAGGTTTTCAGGTATTTGCATGGAACTATTATTATGATCCTTGTGCCTTAAAATGATAAGTAACCAATAGTTATAGTCCTCTTCAAGGGGGAAACCTCCTTAATGTATACAATGTACAAGACAATATTTTATGATTTCTAAAGACTAGGTCTCCTTGGTGTGTGTATATATATATATATATATAGGAGACAAGGGGTGCAATTATAATAAAATGGGACAATGAGTATTTCTAGCCTAGATAAAAGTATAACAATAGAAATGTAATCACTCAATATATAGGGCTTAATAAAGGGTTATATGGTTAACATGGGGCTTGAATAGGGCTTAACTTTCCCTTTCCCTTCAAACAAGTGTTTCCCTCAACACTTTACTAATTGTTAGTGAATTTGCAATAATAAGTCTTATTCCCATGTAATATCTTCCATTGGTAGGTTATTTTGTTTTATGATGTATTCCATAGTTTTTGGGTTACTCGGTTGCTTAATCCTTGTTTCAAGTATTGTTTCTACATCTAGTATGATTTTCCCTTCTTCGCTTATATTTGGTACACTTCTTAGCTGCAAATGAATATCATGGTCATGATCTCAATTAGGTGGAAGACCTTGAGGCATTAATCCAAATATCTTGGAATGATTGTCAACAACTTTATGGGGATCTCCTAACATATATGATATTGAAATTTGAACATTTAGTGAACATAATTGTGCCCTTAAACCTTGGTTCCCGTTTTTGAGTAATTTTGTCATTCCATTAGATCTTATCACTTTAGAGGGTTTCCCTTGGATACCTCTAAGCTCAATTTACTTTCCTTCTAGGGAAAATCTTATGAAAAGATCCTAAAGTTTAAAATCCATTGTTACCAATTAGTGTAACCATTCGACCCTAGTACAACATTAGCACCACCCATTTTTATTACAATCATGGGACTATCCAAAAAAATCTCCCCATATTGAGCTTAATACTATGGCACTTCCCTAAACCATTTATGGTACCTCCATCTGCAATCATACATGAAATTATGGTGCTAAATAAGTAAAGAAATTGAGAATATTTTCCAATTTGTAATTGATGAAGTTATGGGTACTACCTGAATCAATCAATATTGTTACCTTTTTCTTTTTTATATATCCTTCTATCTTGAGGGTTTGTGGAGTATTGATGCTAACCAATGCATGGCAAGAGATTGTTGTAGTAGTCTCTTCTAGCTCTAGATCTGGTGAATTTTCCACTTCTTTATCTTCTTCATCTTTACATTCTATGTAGAATAATTTATCCACACTGCATTTATGCCCCTTACTATACTTCTTGTCATAGTTGAAGCATATTCCCTTTACTCTTCTTTCATCCATTTGCTTAGGAGTCAACATTGTCTACTTAGGAGAGATCTTCATTGAAGTTATTACTGACCGATTTTCTAGCGGCCATATTTTTACTTTCAACTTTCCTTGCTAGACTGAAAGCATGCTCTATAGATTTAGAATCAAAGAGATGCACCTAATGTTGGATGATTTCTTGTAAAGTTCCCATAAACAGTTCTAACAAATTATCTTCTGAAATATTCTTTACTTTGAGACTCAACTTTTGGAATTGTTGAATGTGCTCCGTAACTAGACCTTTTTGTCAAAGATTTAAAAATTTACTAAAGAATCTATTTCTCTTAATATCCCCATAATGTGTTATCAATTCCTCTGTAAAAATGGACCAATATATAACAGAATCATTTTTCCTTTCACAAGCCACTGATTCCAAACATATTGGTGTTGTTATAAAAACATCGATGCAATATTTACCTTTTGTAAGATGCCACTTGGTGTAGATCAAAGTATTGCTCATTTCAAATACCCATGTTACAAGATCATTACCATCAAAATTTTGCATATCGATGTTTAGAATGTAGTAGTTCCTTGGTGCTAGCTTCGATCCCTAATGATGTGGATATTGGATTGAAAGTTCATGATTATGGTTTTTTTATTTAAAAATTTTTCTCTCAAATTATGATAGCATAATCCCCATAGGATATTGATTCTCAACAACATGCTTCTCCATATATCCATGATTTCCTTGGATCCCCCCATCCCTTTTAGGAAGCCTCTCCAAGAGAATGTTTCCATGGAAAGTGTGAATTTTGTATTTCATCCTTATTTTCATTCATTTTCTTTTATGTTTCTTCATTATATTCATTCATCTTATTTATATTCCTTTCTTATTCCCATTCAGCTTCTTTTCCATTTATATTTTAAGCTTTTCTCGAGAACTTGAGAATTCCACCTTTTTCAACATACTAACATCCATTTCATTAACTTCCTTCTCCAATTGAGATAACCTAAATTCTAAGTCTTCACTTTCTTCATGATTCAAGGATGGGACTTCAGTAGATTTAATTGGTGTAGTAGATTTCTTTGGAGGCATGTATGAAAATAATAATAGCACTCCTCTTTATTACAACCAAAAAAAGGGATATTCTAATCAACAATTAGGTCACTCCTAAGTTACATACCTTAATTTAGAGAATATCATAATGGTTGAAGCTTTATTGATATATATCTAGGATTTGAAGCCTTCTAGATCTGAAATTTTGTTCTGTAATACTCTAATATGTATTTTCTGCAATTCCATAGGTGTGAAATGAATTTGATGCGTGCATCAAGAAAGCTCTAGTAACTTTCCAAAAACTTGTTGATTTTATGGCTTCTTCCCATAAGAAAACTCGTAAAGCATGCCACACATCCAGTTCTTCAAATATAATTATGAAACTTTTAGTTCAGTACTTTTGTATGTTTCTTGAAATCCTTGAATATTTCATAGTCTATTTGTTGGGTCCCTATAATATTAGTGATTACCCCATTACTATTGTAATTGTACCCCTTATTAATATTGTTGTGCCCCTATTATCCCCATATTGTTATTATTGTGCCCCATAGAAT
>APFE030025175.1:127221-140126 GCA_000404065.3 Pinus taeda | reverse complement strand
GTGCTTTCATTTGCTTCTAATTTCATATGGGAACTTCACCAGATGGATGTGAAGTGTGCCTTTCTTTGATGGAGATTTTCATGAGAATATTTTCATGCAATGCCCTGCTATTTTTGTTTTCGCTTGTACTTGTTCACTTGTTTGTCAATGGAAACCTCTTTACAGATTGAGAAGGTTCTTAGTACATGATATGAGAAGATTTCCCATTTTGTCTATGTTAGTCATTTAACTTCTTTCCAGCTAGATCCTATTCTTTATATTCAGTGTGCTAATGGTGATGTTCTTATACTTGTTCTACACATGGATACACACAAGTGTTGACAAGACCCTTGGCATGAAGAAGCAGCTTATGAGAACTCTTGACATGACTAACTTTGGCTTGTCACCCTACTTTCTTGGTATCCAAGTTTGGCAACTTGATGACATTTCCCTTTCATAATCTGAATATGGAAGAAGTTTTATCTAATAGATTCCAAACCTTTACTTACTCTTTTTTAATATGGGATCAAGTTACATGCTCATTATATCTCTTTGAACATTGATGCCACTTTGTAGTGCCATCTTATAGGAAGATTCGTCCATTCAAATCATAACCCAGATATTGCCCTTGTTATCGGCCTTGTTTCTAAATAAATGCAAGATCTGAGGGAAAATCATTGGAAAGAAACATAGTGAACCTTTAGATACATCAAGGGTACCTGTCAACATGGGATTCAATATTATTGTGGGGCTAACTCTACATTAGTTAGATACAAAAATTCAAATTGTGTTGGAGACCAAGATTCTCAAATGTCTACTTAAGGGCTTGCTTGTTTTCTCAACCTCAGGTTCAGTTGCTTGGTCAAGCAAGATGCAGTGTCTCTCTAATCCTTTGAGATCAACTATAGAAGTGGTGACATTGCTCTAGGAAGTCGTGTTGATTTGGACATTATTGGATGAGCACGAGATTCAACAAGAGAAACCAACATTACTCCAGCATGATAATCTAAGTGCTTTTCAAGTTTCTCGCAATCTTATGTACCATCATCCATGCAAAGGCCAATATTTTTCAGGTTGATCAACATTGTATATGGTGTGGTTGATACAAAATCAAGTTATTCGCCTTGAATATCATTCAATAATAACCAAATTGTTGACATCTTCACCAAGCCCTTCGCAAAGGCTAGGCTTGTCAAATTGGGGTAAAGGAAGTTGCCAATTGTGCCTCCTTCCTTGTGCCCCCAAATCAAACTTGGGGGGGAACATTAGTTTAATATGATTTAACCTTGACATCTGACCTTCAATAGCTCCATGTGATGAATCATAATGTCAGTGATTACCTGGCTAGAGCTTCATCCTTGTGTTGATGCATGCTTATGGTGCAGACAACTAGGGTTATTATCTATTCCTATATCTATATATAGGGTTTCTCAACCCCAATGTATCACCATGTAATTATTCTTGTGCAATTATGTACTTTCCCATATTCTCTTGTTCTTTTTGGGTGGTGTGGAGTCTCATGTTGATCCTTATGCTTATAGTCTAATTTTTACAAAAGACACGTTTCTTGAATCTCTCATGGCAGAACGATGTTTCTCAACACATGCACTAATCCCAAGGATAAATGAACATGAAAAAGCTTGTGAGACGTTCATATTCTCTAGATACAGAACAGTGTATCCGATTCCTACCACATCATTTCTGGTAACATGGTGTGGGAGAGATACATTTGAGACAAAGCAGTGAAGTAGAGAAAACAATGTTTTATAATTATTGTTTTTTGTGGTCTAATACATATTTGTTACATATAAATAACCCTTCTTTGCAGGGTAGAAATTAGAATAGGATCACTGCCTGCTAGAGGTAGTTGTTTCTAGTACAAAATGAGTCATGCTTCTTGCTACCTCCTCTGAACTGTAAATAAAAAAAAGCATGTGAACAATTTCTAGTATGACCAAAGAAAACAGTAGGCTAGATATTGAGCCAAGATACTATGCACCTCATAGGGTTGTACAAAATATATAAGACTGTACAAGCATTCTGGTTGAACTGGATGTCAGTATGGTAGCAGGGCTTCCTTATCCACATCCACTTTCACTTTCTCTGTATGGCTGTCTTCAGGCCAAAAGAAGATGAGTAATTTTATAAACACAGTTATCACAATTTTTCGAACAAAACAAACATGTTTCCTTGTTCCAATTCTGCCCCACTATTCTCTCGTTGCTGGAATTTGGTCATGAATTCAGCAATTAGAAAATTAAATCACATCTCCACATCCCAACTGGAAGCAGTAATGATAAATACTCTTTGTTTATTGCTTGACAAGTAGTGTTATGCCCACTGTGTAATCAGCACCCACAGAATATAAAGAACAAGAATCCTATATTTCACAGACAAGCATGCATACTTGATTCTAAAATTTATATTGACATCCAACCAAATCCCCGCTTGAAACAAGTACTTGAATTTAAAATGTTGAAACAGACAAATATGAATATAGCAAAGAGAAGAAGTTTACCCAAGCAATTTTCAAGTGGAAAACAGTCTATTGTGATGTAGACAATTAAATAAATAATCAATATACATTACATGTGCTAGAACACTTACGACACAAGTCGAAAGATTACCTCATTGTCACTTTCCCTCATTGATTCTGATGCAATATGCAGTAGCATTTTGCATGAAATGGTATGATAATTTAATTTATGACTAAAGAAAACACGCAGTAACTTGGAGTCGTTTTTACTAATCCGTGAAGACGACTAAAGAAAACATGTAGTAACTTGGAGTATCTTTTACTAATGCATGAAGATGGTGATGACTACCCACTGTGACCAAAGGAAAACTCATCATAATAATATATATTGGAAAGATATCCTCTGGCACCATATGTTCTAATTACAGAATGAAAATGGTATGAACTTTAAACCCCATACAAATTTCTGTCGATGCCAGAAGACCAAATGGGAAGGCTTTGAAGTTGAAATTCAGAATAACCATGGCCAACTTGCAGGCTGTGTTGTAACCGTCAACATGAAGAAGACAGTTAAAGCTTTTCACATGGTACATTATCTTCAGGCTAACAGATTCCACTATCAGGTCTCTCAAACATGAGCAGATTCTTGCTCTTAATGAAGACATCTGGACGTATTATAAAACAGTTGAATCAGAACTTTCCTCGTACTTAAACATGAGGTAAGGTGGTAAGTAATTGCTTATAATTTGTAACATCAATCCTGTTCAATCTCAGGCAACAGAGAACTTGTTCTGGCAATTCTTCAGGTTTGTTCCCCTGTTACACAATAGCATAGATCAGCTAGAAAGATCTGAAACTTGAAGAAATATGATGAATGATGATATATGTCACCCATGATAGGCATGGGAAAATAGCCGTTGCAGCTAACCAGAAACCAAAAACAGAAAAACAGAAAGAAATGCTAGGAACATATATACAAAAATAGGTAGCAGCTGTAAGGAGCTGCTGAGATCCATAATAGGCATGAGAGGAACATATTAGGAACAGTATATTTTGCATAGAAGTACTTGGTTTCCCATATCTTAGAACAGTATAAATTTGTACCTAGTATCATTGTTTTATCCTCAGGCGTGAGAAAGAAGGGTTGAATTGATAGCAGCACAAGAAAGAAAATTTACAAATGAGCTTTATCCCTCGTGTCAGGTTACCTGAATTGTCAGACAAATATCCAGGATGCAGAATTTCAATCGATCCTGAAATGCTTCAATCCCCTTTCTTGCAATATAACTGAAACGATGCACGTCCAAATCAATCTCAAAATAATTTGGACCCTGCCACACAATGCCTTGAAACAATCAGTATAAGAAATGTAAAGTTTCCATATGTATAAGCAGTCAACCAAGTTGCTGCAAAAGATCTAGAAAATTCTAAAGTAAGATGACAGAAATCTAAATACATTGAATTCAATAGGAGATCCTAAATATGTTTGAGACCTTGTAATAAGCACTCCAATCTGCAACACGCAAATCATCAAATCAACCAGGGTGACTCCATAGGAATATTGGGAAAGTTCACTGGAATAATTTTGCATGGAAGTGATGTATTAATAGATTTCATCCCTCAACTCTCCAGACAACAAATAAAACAGAAAGACAACAAATGCTGGAACAGAACATGAAACCTTTATTTGCATTTCAAGGACTTACCGCCCAAGCAAAAGATTTCACACTGAATGTTGCTAGATCATCGAGAGAAGCTGAAAATCAAGTCATTGCTCATATGAGGTAATAAATTTCATCTTATATCTTTGATAAGAAAGGACGTCATATGACATTGTTGTTTTTGCATCATCAGAACAAGTTTCCCTCCAGAGAGAGAACAGTTAACAGAGCAGCTAAAGTTTATACTCGTCACTTTGAACAAAGCTATTTTGCTATCTGTCTAACTCTTAGTGGGTGTTTGAAAACATTGTGACTTGCTTAGTAATAAGTATATAACAATATTATTAGACATTCTCTCGGATCTCAATTGAAAGCCCAAATCTACGTGAATACAAGTAGAGCAAAATCTAATTGATGGATGTTCTGTAAGTCAGTGACCTGTTGTGAATGCATAAGCTATAACATTGTGACACTCAAAGAAGATATCAATAACCAAATAAAAAATCATTGAACGAGAGTTCAAATACCTAACACGTTCATGCATGAAATGGATAATTGATTATTAAAGAATGAATATTCAATTGATTACAGTTTTCTATGTTTGATGTTTTAACTATCTATATAATGTATAATGGTGTTTCCTAATTTCCTAAAATTTTGAGAATCATGTTTCTCAAAATTGTATTTTAAATTTCAAATACCAACCAGATTTATTTTCTCACAGCAATTAATTTTATTCCCAGCAATTTATTTATTTAGCCAAATAAATACTGAATTACCAAAAAATAGAATCACTGGTATTTTTAACTTCTAGAAATGAATATATACAATGGAATTTAAATCAGAGAGATCAATCACACATTGCAAAAATAATTCACCCACAACAATTCTCTGTCAACTATTAATATGGAAAATCTGAGTTTTCGACCCACAAAATAGAAGGAAAAATACAATAACTGGAACCTGTAACTCGGCCCCCATAGGATGAATTCGGCCAACTGGAAATCGGCCTCTGGAAGAAATCAGCCTGAAGAAATTCAGTCCAATCAAAAAGCCCGCAAATCAACCTATGCCCTCTCTACGTGTTATCACTGCACCTTAGGTAAAAACTCGCCCCCCAACAATTCGGCTTTCTCCAAATCAAATCGACCTTCCTCCAGCAACTCAGCCTCCTGGATTAGCCCTCAATCATCCCATACTTTCCTCCTCTGTGCTCCAGTCCAATGAGCCATATGCAGTAAAGAAAATCACTCTCTCTGGGATGATTCGCTCTCTTGAATTCTTGTTGTGTCTTCACCTCTTCGCTAGGCTTCCTTTATAATCTTCATTAAGTCCAAATCCCTAACCCTAATCTCCCTTCTAGAAGATTTTGGAGATCAATGGTTGAGATTATTTCTAAGTCACTTAAATAATTAAATTATTTATACTTGGAAAATGACTTAATAGTCCACAATAATTAATTGAGTTTAATTATTGTACTTTTCCTATGCTAGACTTGGGAAAGAAGACATAAATCACTTTCTCCACCAAGAAAGCACCTAAAGTGGCAATAAATCATCTCCCACATGCTAAGACACCAAGCCTATGCAAAAGAGCTTCTGAAGCTACCACTAGCTTCAACACTCCCTCCTAGCAAGGAATGGATTCTCCACCACCCCCATCTTATCTCAGTACTTCAAAAACTTCCCTTTCACTAGAGCCTTAGTGAGAACATCTGCCATCTACTCCTCTATAGAAATGTACTACAATCTCATGATATCTCCCTAGACCCTGTCTCTAATGAAGTGATATCTGATCTTGATGCTCTTACACTGATCATGAAACACAGAATTCTCAGAGAGCTTAATGCAACTCTGATTATCACAGTGAATCATCGTTGGCCCCATTTGCACATAAAATAGTCTTGCAAGCATCTTGTGAAGCCACACCGCCTCATAGTGCGCCATACTTGCTACCATGTACTATGGCTTTGCTGAACTAAGTGCCACTGGCTATTGCTTCCTATTGTACCACGAGATCATAGCTAATCCAAAGCTGAAACAACATCCAGATGTGGATTTTTTGTCCACTACACTCCTTTCCCAATCAAAATCTGTGTACCCTTGCAGCGCCACTTCTCGACCTCTAAGATATCTCAATCCAAAGTCCATCGTACCTCGCATGTATCTCAACACATGTTTTGCTTCCACCCAATGAACCTATCTCATCTCCATCATGAACTGACTAAGTGTGTTCACAACAAAGCATATATTCATCCTAGTGTTGACCAGATACATTAAGGAACCTATTAGTTCCCTGTACAGTGTGGGATCCACCAACTCGCCTTCAAAAGCACTTAACTTCTTCAAGTTAGTGATCATCAATGTAGACATAGGCCTACAATCCTCCATCCTAAGCCTCCTCAAGTTCTCAAGTGCATACTTGCCCTATCTAAAATCTCTCTTTGTTGCTGCCACACCTCCAATCCCAAAAAGTAGTGCATCAATCCAATGTTTTTCATCTCGAACTCCGAAGCAAAATCCTCCTTGCACATCCCTATGAGCTTCTCTAATCCTGTCAAGAAAAGATGCTCCACATAAAGTACCAAACATAAAGTACCAAGATGAGCAACTCACCCTCAACAAGTACATAGTACAAGTTAGGATCTTCCTCACTCTTGGTGAACCCCAAACCAAGAAGATATCCATCGATCTCAGCATACGATGCATGTGTAGCTTGCTTCAGCCCATAAATGGCCTTCTTCAACCAACATACATGAGAATCTCTCCCATGCACCTCAAAGCCCTGAGGTTGCTCTATTAAAGTTCTAAGGGCTAGATAGTTCTCTGTTGTAGATAATTGCATTTTAAAACATTTTCAATATTTTCACATTACATTCACTCCATATCATCATAAGCAATTATATAGAGAGAACATTAAGATTAACAATGCCGTGGAATAGTAAGGAATATTAGAAAAAAAGCCAACACAATAGAGACACCAGGATTTTTGGTCAGAGACCAAGGAAAAACCCCACAAGGGCGAAAACCCAGAATCAATTCTTCTTCTTCTTATATGTTCATCAAATGTTCAGCTAAGATAAACAGTACAATTATAATGAGACAGTCTTTCAACATCAATCACATTAGGCCTCCTAGGGCCAAACCTAGATCATACAAGATCCTCATAAGATGGCAGCAAACAAGCCTATCAAGGAGACATTTACAAGCCCTCCTCAAGACCTCTGATAGGCCTCCTAGTGATCAACAGATGAAACCATAAGGGCTGCTTCCATGTCACTGTCACAAGTAGCATATATCTTTGTCTCAAGTAGCATACATGATACTACCCTAGGAGCACTTGTCACTGTTATGTATCACAGTCATATCACCGTCACATATTACTGTCATAAGTATCACAATCATAGGAACAAGTATCACTTCCATACATCATTGTCCAATCACAGAAGATGACCTCTGCAACTCAATGAACTGGGGCTTGATAACTAGCCTCCTTGCATCCTCAAAGAGTCAATTCTTAGGGCATCATAGTTTTGTCCACACATAGTGACAAATTTGTGTCCACTGTTCTAGGGCTCACCAAACCAGCCACTAACTACCCTCCAAGTCACTGTTCCTAGGCTGATTCAAATTGTTGTTCAATACACTAAACAACCTTCTACATATTGGAAAATGTAACTAGGTTTGGTCTTCATTATTGCACTTGAAGTCAAAATGTAATATATATGTCAAAAGAAAGTGAAAAGAATTTTATTATTAAAATGAATTGACTTATTAAAGCATGGTTTTCATGCTTGGGTCAAGTATAGGTCAAGCCTCCATTGTAGGCTTTAGGTTATTGTCAAAATCATTTATTGTTTGACTCCTCCATCAAGTCATCCTCTTCAGCAAAGTCATCAAGTCGGTCTCTACATCAAAGTCTTCAAGTCAGCCTCAAACAAGTATCTTCATGTCGACCTTATAACAGTGATACATCTATTGAAATAGACATATTGGCTCATTTATATGGAGGAACCACTATATATACCCAGCTCAGGTATTCGCATTAGTCTCATCTCATAAGTTCGGATTTCAGAGATCAAGGTTCGGTGCTATAACAGAGGAAAGAAGCTCACATATATCTCAGGAGGGTTCAGACTATCTCTGAAATTACAGTTCGGATGTCACTGTAGGGTAGTGTGGATTTCGGTGCAAATACAATGAAGAAGGACTTGATGTAACAACACTAAGAAGGCTTGTTCTGATGACGGTTTCGGTGACATCACATCGAGCAGTTTGGATTACAACAGAGCTCAGACTAGGCACAGGGATGATCTCGATAACCACAGTTCAGTGCTATTCAGTGTTGCTACAATGACAAGGTCCAGATACAGTGAAGATGGTTTCAATGTTGCCACAGTGACAAGTTCTCACAGTGAGATGATTTTGTTGTTGTCACAGTGATAAGGACTCGATGCTCTCACAGTTACAAGGATGACTTGATGGAGGATGTCTTGGGTTTAGATTGTAAGGGTCTTGGTCGTCTCATCTTTTGAATCTACTGAAGGAAAAATTTATGACTGGGTTTTCCCCTTGGGGGGTTTGCCTTGGCAGTGTGCCTATATCTTGTGTTCTCTTCTATTTGTTGCTTGGCACTAATCTTGATGATAAGACTACATAATATTAATAATGAAAACATCACAAGTTAATGTCATTAATTAGGGAAATCAATTAACTGCCAAACCTATGGATTTCTGAACATGGTATCAGAGCTATGGTATTGGTCAAAGGCAGTTATGGGCTAATAAAACTAATGGAACTCACTACAGGAGCTCAGATGATCTCGGTGCTACCACAGAAGGTCGGATCTCTGAGATTATCGCGGACTACAGTGAATTGGTTTCAGTGTTGTTACACAGTGAGAAAGTTCAGATATCACAGTTAGAGAGTAACAATGTTTCGGTACCACAGCAGTAAGAAGAGTCAACGTACATGGTTCAGTTTGAGGTTAAGGGTATAATAACAGTAATTAGAGCTCAGTATTCCAACAGTGAAGATATCTCTGTCCCAATGTAATTACAGCGATGACTGAGAAGTCTTGATGTATTCGATGAAAACTCTGTGACAAAAACTCAGACTTGGGGCCATTGAAATGATATGATCGAGATATCAAGTTCGAATAAAACAAATGTTTCGTTGTCATTACAAACCAGTGTTGATAATATCGCCAAAATATCGGCGATATTGGTAAATATCGCAATATTTTCGGCGAGCCAAAATATTGCCGAGAAAAATATCGCGATATTTTCAGCTCCCGAAAATATCGTGATATTTCCGAAATATCACCGATATTTTGGCAAAATATCGCGCAACGACCGAATTTATCGCCGGGAGACAGTTTTAAATCGCCGCGCGGGTTATAAAATTCGGATTTTGGTTTTTTATGAATCATTTTCATTTCTGATTGCTGGAGAAGGAAGGAGAGAGCTATCTGCTCGCTGCCAAGGAGGGTTTGAGTGTTCCATAGCTATTATCGCCACCAACAACGAAGATTTCATTGATCTAAGCTTCAAGCACAGTGAAACAATTTCATTTCTTCCATTAACAGGTATGTTCAAATAAACCCCTATTTTAATGAATTTTTTGTTAGTTTTAGGATTGTCCTTGCTTACCTATTTGCCTACAATCATTTTGCTTGATTTTTTTTTCCATTTGAAAAGATTTTCATGCCCATGAGCAAATGCAAGGGTTTTAAGTTTTTAAGTTTCAAGTTTTCTCCATATTTGGAGAGCAAACCCCATTTTTTTTCAGTTCATAGCTGCAAAGGTTATTTATTAATTTTATTATATATTAGGGGTTCATCTCTATAAAATTTCTTCACCTTAGAAATTAGTTTCTTATTGTGCAATGTGAAGTTGTGAATTGTGAGGTAGGTTTACCGTTTGCCTATTTCTAAAAGTAAATTCTATGTATGAATTTATGAAATTTCAAATGAATTTATGAATTTTCAATTTTCAATTCACACTGCAAAATTGCAAATTTGCAAATAATGTAGCAAAAAAATTGTTTTGTAAAATGATGTGGTTATTAGTATTACTTATTAAGTTACTAATTCCAATTTTTTTTTGGTGCCCTAGGTTTGAGTTAGCCCACTACAAAATACAAATATGCCAAAAGCCTTGGATCCATTTTGGGAGTATGGGAACCCTAATGGTGGGACAAATCGTGCATATCTTACATGCAAATTGTGTGGGACCAGCGTGACAGGTGGGGTTACACGACTGAAATACCATCTTGCTAGACTCAGTGGACATGATGTTGGGATTTGTACAATTTCTAGTCTGGAGCTTATACAAAAAGCTCTTTAGGCAATTGATGAAAAGGACAGAAAGAAGGAAGAGGCAGAAAGAGACAAAGCTGAACATGCAGGTAGATCTTTTGGGATATCTTCCCCTGATTTTGATGTTGAGGGTAGTGGCCCTAGTGGGAGGGGCTCCACAGCTGACACACCATCACCTACTACTGCTAGTGCGACTGCGAGGTTATCATTTTTTGTTCCACGAACAGGACCTGGAGCACAACCTGGCATAAAATCGCTTGTTAAAAAGAAGGAGAAGCAAGAAGCAAGAAGCAGATAGTCATGGGGAGGTGTATTTTCTGGAGCGACTTACCTCTCAGCATCACCAAAACCAATCCATTTTTGCAACCAATGTGTGATGCTATTGCTGTTGTGGGCCCAGGGTACAAAAGTGCCACATATGAGGAGTTGCGGGGGCCAATTCTTCAAGCAGAAAAGCAGGACATCAACTCTAGATTGGCGGAGTTGAAAAAGACATGGGAGTTACTAGATGCACAGTGATGTCTGATGGTTGGATAGATAGGAAGGGTAGGACCCTTCCAAATTTCTTGGTACATTGTCCTAAAGGTACCATGTTTATTAAATCGTTGGATGCGTCAGAACATATCAAAGATGCAACAACAATATGTGAGTTGTTAGATGGGTTCATTTGGGAGATTCGTGTGCAGAATGTGGTGCAAGTCATAACAGACAATGCAGCTAATTATGTGTCTACCGGCACAATGTTTATGGAGAGGCATCCCACATTGTTCTGGACTCTGTGTGCAGCACATTGTCTCGATTTGTTGCTTGAGGATATGGGGAAACTCTTCTTCATCAAGGAGGCGGTTGATATGGCTAGGAGCATCCCCAAGTTTATTTATAACCATGCTTTTGTTCTTAGCCTCATGAGAAGGTTCACTAGAAACAAGGAGTTGCGGCGTCCTACCATCACACTTTTTGCCACAAACTTTATTACTCTTCAGTCTTTGCTTCGATGTTAGTTCAAGTTGAAGCAAATGTTTGTGTCTAATGATTGGCATAATTGTAGATACAACAGGGGACAGGACGGGAAAGCCATTGTAAAAATGGTGTACTCTGAGACATTTTGGCATGGAGTAGAAGAAGCATGTGCAGTTAGTGAACCTATAGTAAAGGTTCTTAGATTGGTGGATGGGGAGAAGCCTGTAATGGCTTATTTGAATGAGGGCATGGATAGGGCCAAGGAGGCCATTCGTTCTTATTATGCAGACAAGGGTTCTGTTGGCCTTGATAGGCAGATGATGTTATGGGATGTGATTGATAGTCGGTGGACAGGGATGCTTCATCAACCCATTCATGCAACAACACTCTTCCTCAACCCCGCATTTTCATACAAATGCAACTTTGATTTTGATGGCGAGGTGATGGAAGGGCTCCATTCCTGTATTTAGAGGATGGTACCTAATCCTGAGCTTTGTAGCAAAATCAATCGCAAGATACAGTCTTATCGGGATTGTGTTGGCCTATTTGGCTTTGATGATGCTATTAGGGAAAGGACCCTCTTCATGCCATGTAAATGACAAGTCATCACTCATTAGAAATTAGAATTTTCAATTTAGAATTTCCTTACTTATAATTCTATTTTTTTTTAAGTTCAATTATGTAACTTTTATTTGAAAGTTTAATTATGTTTTAAGTTTTTGAATTTTTTATTTCATTATTTTGTTGTAGATATTTGGTGGCGAAGCTATGGTGCAAGGGCACCAAATTTGCAGAAATTCGCCATACGAATCTTGAGTCAAACATGTAGCTCTTTAGGGTGTGAGCACAATTGGAGTGTATTTGAGAAAATACACACCAAAAAGCACAATAGGTATAACTTTGAGCTCAAGCCTTCAGTTGAGCAATTACACTTATTGTAATTTTTAATTTTTAATTTATGACCTTCAAGTGTCAAGAGTCAAGACTCAAGACTCATTACTTTTTTTGACACTCTTACAGGTTGGAGTTTGCACGCCTCAACGATTTGGTGTATGTGCATTACAACATCCAACTTCGAGTGAGGCAAATAGAATCACCAATGGATCCAGATGCCATTTCCTTAGACATTATTGATGTATTGCCTCCGTTGAGGTTGGAGTCTGAGGAGCCCATCTTGGAGGAGTCACCTTCATGGTTAGAGCCAGTGGCAGATGATCCATTAGAACAGGGGCAGCAAGAGGAGGACTCGGAGTCAGAGGAGCAGCAGCACTCAGAGGAGGAGCAAGAGGAGGAGGAGGAGGACACTGCGGGAGCATCAGCATCAGCACCATCTGCTATAGATATAGGAGAGCATAGCCCCATACCTAGCACTCATTATTTGACATTAGGTGCAGAGGCAGGGTCAGGGCCTTCTACTACTAGGGGCAGGCCTGGCAAACAGCCCATCATGTTTTCCCATAAAAGG
This sequence comes from Pinus taeda, assembly GCA_000404065.3. Classification (NCBI taxonomy): domain Eukaryota; kingdom Viridiplantae; phylum Streptophyta; class Pinopsida; order Pinales; family Pinaceae; genus Pinus; species Pinus taeda. Next base: position 127,267 of record APFE030025175.1, on the reverse strand, counting down.
GGGAGAGGGCAGTGATTTCAGATAGATAGCTGCTAGTTTTATTTGT